>SJJU01001716.1:0-13127 GCA_012932125.1 Conopomorpha cramerella | reverse complement strand
TCGAGTACTTTTCACGCCACCTTCGGTCAGGACATCACCAATCTGGTCTTTATATGTCCTTCTGGGGCGACCCCTACTCACCCGGCCCATTACATCACCCATATAAATCTCTTTCGTCAATCGACTTTTATCCATTCTCTCCATATGCCCAAACCACCGAAGCATGCCCTTTTCAATCTTGGTCACTACGTCTTCCCTCAAACCGCAACTTTCCCTTATCACACTATTCCTTATCCTGTCATTCAATGTCACGCCTTTCATGCTCCGCAATGAACGCATTTCTACGGCATTGACTTTACTTTTATGCTTCTTCTGCCATACCCAACTTTCACTCCCGTACATTAAGGTAGGTGCCAGTACAGCGTCATGGACAGCCCATCTTGCCTTTTTCGACATGAATTGGCTCTCCATAACACTGCGAAGGGCACCGTTAACCTTATTACCCGCACTCTTCTTTCAATATCTTTGTCAAACTTTCCATCACTTGTAAATAGAGATCCCAAATATACAAACTCATCCACTTGTTCAACTTTCTCACCGTCAATCATGCACTCACAAAGTGCACACTCACACTGTCCTTTCATTATTTTCGACTACCATTACTTTGGTCTTACTAGCATTCACTTTCATTCCTTTCCTTTTCAATGACTCATTCATACAATTAATCATCTCCTGCAATTCATACGCCGACGGTGCAAGAAGAACTTGATCGTCAGCATATAAAAGGCATTTGATGATTAAAATTTCATTCATAAGTATCTCACTTTTATTCTCTTCGCCATCCATATTACCCGCATCAACCAAAGTCGACGCGGTGCTACATTCAAACAAATTTTCAAAGTAGTCCTTCCATCTTCTTACAACCATACTTTCTTCATTCAAAATTTTTCCATCCTTATCTCTAATTGCTTTCACGCTATGATTCTCTGACTTACTTCTGGCTGACCGGACTAGTTTCCAAAATAGCCGAATATTATTTTGGAAGTTGTAAGAGAACCTCTTTTCATTCCGCTCTTTTAACTCAATCTTCTTACGTACTATCAGTTCTTTCACTCTCTTCTTTAAGCACTTGTTTTGAGACATTTTCCTTTCACTTTCATCCACATTAGTTGCTGGGGTGTTGGCTCTCATGGCCAACACATCCATCCATGCCTTTTTCTTTTCATTCACACCCTTGCTTACTTCCTCATCCCACCAGAGCTCACAGTCTCTGGAGACATTCTTCCTCTTTCCATCGGTAATATATTAGTATATTTTATTATATATAGGTAGAATATAGATTTATGTTAATAATATGTTAAGATCTATCTATTTTAAAGTATCTGTGAAAAGATGCTTTTAGAGATGAGTAGACTTTTAAGTTTTTTTTATAAATGTGGTATTAACTGAACTAACATTATCTCATGTGCGTACTGTTCAGTTCAATTACTGTTCCCTTTCAGTTAAAATTAAATTCTCGGTAGAGTACAGTCCTTTCCTGGCGTATTTGCCTATCGTTTATCTCGGTCAGCGAGACCACAACGCGGAAGGACTCTGGAACATTTTCTGCCGCTTGTGTGATCATGTTATTTAATTACGCCACATCCAATATAGCAAAATATTCTTCAAAAAGTAACAATGTCACAACTTGCGTGTATCCTGACCAATCCCGTCCAAAGTAAATATAAATCTCTAAGATGAACGAGCATAAAGTTTATGAGTTACATTTATCTATATTAAGTTATATTATAAAGTGGAAACAATTGTATTTTTGGTACGGATGTTTATAACGAATAAACTCGAAAATTACTGGATGGATTTCGATAATTATACCATTAGAATGTTTCATTATTCTTAAGTAATATAGGCTATATTTTACCTTGAAATTCGAAATACCATAGTATGGTAGATGCATAAAAAATTGATGGTAGCCGAGTCTCAGACCTACTGAATGCGCATATAAAATTTGGTAAAAATCGGTAAAGCCGTTTCGGAGGTGTACGGTAACTAACATTGTGACATGTAAATTTTATATATTAGATAATATAAGCCTTCTAAAGTTTAACTCATTCACATGAAACTACATGGTAAGAATTCAAATAGTATTTCATACATTGAAAATAAGTACACTTCACATCATAATACTAAAGCAGGATAGACAGAGGCACTTGCTACGTAAATATAAATATACGTACGCCCACGGTCCAGTATTATATTTATAATTTATTTTTTGCAATGAGAACGCCCGCAGCTATATCTGAACTTGACTACCTACACTGAAGATACCGTTAGAGAAAAAAAGTTAATAGGTTCCGTACTCATTTGAATTAACTTTAAAACTGAACTGAACTAAAATGCATACCTATTAATATATATTTTAAGGAAACGACTTTAACAAGTGCTTGTCCCTTAAAGTTCCCCTCGATTTACCGGGTTTACCATCATCAAACCCAGATTTCCTTATCATGGGACCACCTTGGGAATATCATCAACATCGGTTCATAAACGGCGAAGTTATCCGCGAACAATTTGTGCAATTTTTAACATTGAATAGTAATTTGCACTTAATATTTAAGGTAACCTAAAATCGGTCGGTAATACACACATCAAAAGTGTCTAGGTATCAAGAACATTTTTAGCTCTAAAGTATCTAATTTAAATCAAATCTAATCTTCTGGATTGGTCATACTAATTCTCCATGCTAGGTCTGTACAATGACTTATCACGACATTTAGAATAAATTATGAATGAATTCAGTTTTTTTTAAATATATTCTTGATTACAATCTTCTAAAATGTACTTGATACCTAGACACTTTTGATGTGTGTATCCTTATGTGGTCTTGTGCCTCCGGTGGTCATTATGTCGATGATAAATGTAAGTATATAAGTCTCTATCAAATATAAGTTTTACCTAGTCGGAGGTAAGTTACCGTCTGTGAAATGTCTCCGAATATTACTATTAATTTAATGTAACCAATAACCTGTCCTTATAATACGCCTAACTAACTACCGCGGTTATTATAAGCCAATTAGTCATTGTTTAATTTGTTGTAAACTAGTACAGTCACGTGCGCATTGTACACTTAGTATCATTCCAAAGCCATTTTCTCCTAAAATAATAACTGTCATTTTGATTTTAGACCCATTTCATCGTAGTAAGGAATCTAGAATACCATATTCGCAAAACCGTAACATTCCCATCAATGCTTTATAAGAAAGTGCATATCTACATGATTTTACCCTTGACTGTACATGCTAATAAATATCAATTTCTGAAATTATTTCTTACGTCATAAAATAACAATTATTCTTAAACAATTAGTAATATATATACATATAATCGTCGCTATTGGCTGGCTGTCATTTTGGAAACCAACGTAATTTCACTAAATAACACATTTAACGATAACGATGCTAGGATGTAATATTTTTTATATTTAGCACAAATAGGTATTTACTATCAAACAAATGCATATATTTTTTAATTTAACACTTGTAACGTATTGATATGTTTCTGATTGAAGCGTTTCTGCCACGATGACGACATCGTCATCGGCAGAAACGCTGCAGGACCTTCAACTGATGTTGAATGACCTAGCTGATTCTTCTCTACGGATCGGCCTACGGATGAACTTGGATAAAACCAAGTCATTTTCAATGAACATGTTCTACCGGAACCGATTTCAGTACACGGCACCGTTCTCGAAGTTGTTCAAAAATATGTATACCTTGGGCAGACATTGCAGTTGGGTAGAAACAACTTCGAGGACGAGGTAAACAGAAGAATTCAGCTGGATTGGGCAGCATTTGGGAAGTTACGTCGAGTCTTAACATCAGCGATCCCACAGTGCCTGAAGACAAAGGTCTTCAATCAGTGTGTCCTACCTGTAATAGACATACGGAGCTGAGACGTGGTCACTGACGGCACGGCTGGCCCACAAGCTCAAAGTCGCACAGCGTTTCTCTGAAGGATCGAATCAGAAATGAAGTGATCCGACAGAAAACCAAAGTGATCGACATAGCTCATCGTTTTAGCAAGCTGAAGTGGCAGTGGCCCGGCCATATTAGCCGTAGAACCGACCGTTGGGAAAAACGAGTTCTCGAGTGGAAACCGCGTCTCGGCAAACGGAGTGTAGGACGCCCTCAGGCAAGGTGGACTGATGATATACGCAAGATGGCTGGCAGAAGCTGGATGCGAGAAGCCGAAAACAGATCACATTGGCGTGCAATTGGAGAGGCCTATGTCCAGCAGTGGACAAGTATGAGCTGATGATGATGATGATGAAGTAACTGTGTCGAAAAGTCGAGCCAACAATTAGGTAAAGATAAAGTAAGGTAAATATAACCTGAAAACATATCTAAATGTTATAATTGATATTATCCAACTCGCCACTTTGACCTCAATTAACTGGTCTGACTACTTTATTCAATGCTAATTCTTACGTAGAATTTAGTAGTTAATTATATACATATGTGCACTGCAGGATATATATCGCTATATTTTTTAATTCAACATTTCAGTACTCAGTAACTAGGTTGATCTACGTAACTAGGTTATAATCATTTTAAAGAAAAAAGGCGACTTCAGTCTGTCCTAGACGCAAGCACTTACGATTTTTTATAGTTACCCTCGATTAGCCTGGTCTGCCATCATCAAACCCGGATTTCCTTACCATGGAACCACCTTAGAAATATCTACATTCAAACAAACACATAAACAGCAAAATCGGTTAATACACGACGAAGATATCCGCGTACAAACATAAAAAAAACATATTTAGTCCATTTTTGAAGTCACTAAAAAAAACAATAAAAGATTGTCCCACTAGTCAGAATTAGCTGCAAGTTTCAGTGTCACTTTTAAGACTGTTTTCATTCTGCTAGACTGGCACAGCGTTCATAAATATGTCACAGTAGTGCAATCCTGGAGCAGGTGAACTCACTGCTCAGACGGGGCAGCCGCGCCGAGGCCCCGGCAAGTTTTATTGTGCATTACCTCACTCTGCCGGCAACAGACTCCGAATGGATTGCCGCTTTCAATATTCCCAAGAACTCCACAAAGATTTATAACTAGTTCTTTCAGTTACCATACCACGACTACCTACTATAGAATAAAACTGTTTGAGTTTCTGAAGGCGACTTCTTCTTCGAATTTCAACGATTTATTGAACGGGCATAGCGTTCGCTCCGCCCACCCGCAAATGTCGAATTGGGAATAGGGATAACTAGGGTTCTACCTACTCCTGAGCTAAACGATAATGAATGATTTAATACGGACGTGTATATAGTACAGTCTCTGTTACAAAACTGCGTAAATTCTTAGGTTACTTGTAAATAAATAACTAGATAGAGACATGAACTCAATACTCTCTGAAAGTTGGGACTGAAAGTTTCAGATGATCCTGATAAGTATTAGGTCATGTTTAATTAAGGAGCAAAGGGCCTAATAAAGTATTTCTGGGCGAAATGTTTCATCCTTTCAGGCCACTGACGCCCACTGCTGGATACAGACCTCCCTAAAGGCACGACACAAGTGAGTGTATGTACGTAGTATGTCATTACATTTCATTAAAGTGATACAAGCGTTTGTACTTGACCAGCTGAATCCTATTGTGTCTCATCAGAATTGTGGTCTATATGCTAATAGAAGTAAGGACTATTTGGATAATGGGAAGGAGGGACCTTCATCTAACAGATTAACGAAGACTTGAATGTAGACGGGACAAAGTTACCGAAATCTCGAAGCGCGAAAATGAAACAAATGTGTTTTCAGATTTATTTATTTTTCCTTTTCTAGAGCATCTGTGGTCCACTTCGTGGAATACTTGACTTGTAATCGGGAGATCGTGGGTTCGAGACCGGCTGCAGGACGTGTACCACCATTGGTAAAAAGCAAAAGCAAGGGAAAAGAGTCCCATGACTCTTTTCCTTTGCTGAGCCTTTGGACGCAACGCAACGCTCGTACGGTGATTGACAACACCGTGATGAAACCCACACACCATAAGGTGTGTGAACCCTATAACCGCAAGGGGCTCACCCCCTGTCACTTTGAGTTAAATACGGTAGGTGAGCCGTGGGCATTTGCTTAACAAATACCTCTGCCCAGCCCGCTTTGGGTATTGGGTATTCAGTATTTATTTCGTAAATCTTACATCTGACAACAAACCCCGTTAAGTTGTTGCAATAACAAACTTACAAAATTACATCTTATATAGGAGTCGATCGTTCGAGCGGTCGATGTTTGGCTTACCACGATATATCTAACTCGGTCGAAACATCGAGCAAACAACGTAGGTAACAATGCTTATATTTGATTAATTTCGCAGTGTTATACCCCTTATACATTTTAATATGCCCGTTAGACATTAGGATTTTTAATCATAAATCACTTCATATCATGCACATCCCTCTCACAATATGTCTGTCTGTATTGTCTATTCTTGGTAACTACCTACTGAACGCAAATATTAGATGAATATAGAAATCATTACCAACTCGTGCAAGCAAACTAGTTTAAAACAGCAATGTCTAAGCAATGCTGCCAAGTTCGGAACAGTAACACTAAGTATTTCTCAAGTAATTTCGGCCGGGGCTTGGTGATTTCAAACCCGTACGGTAAACTTCCAGTCACTCAACTGCGCAGATTTGAACGTGATATGCGTGACCGTACTGCCTCCTTGATTACTATACTTGGTACTTTATAAGCGTGTAAACGGTAGCGAAAGGGGGGAAATACCAAAAGCCTGGCAATTTATTAAATAAACTGCAGTAAGAGCAGCCCCCAAGCCCATAATTTTCGTCAGGCTCAAACGGTGCGCAGTTATTTTTTATTCCTTCCTATTTTCTAATTACTTACTAGAGGGTTCTCTTATCACTGTTGTTTATTGTGTAAAAGTTTTACGTGTTTATAGGTCAATTAACGCTTCATGCTTTTGTGACTAATACCGTCAACTTGTATTATAATAAAAAAGAACATGGAACACTTTTTACATTATGTACAAAAAGAGTTGTTACTCGAAGTAGTTTCTTTTAATGTTCACATTAAGTATTATTAAGTATCATTTATGGTTATTATAAGATTTTGTACCTATACAAAAAGTTTGGTTTCGTAGTTCCCGTTCCGAATCAGTTCCGTTCCGTTCGAATTTCGGAATTCCGTTTGTAGAAAACTCTGCACATCCTAAGAGACCTACGTACCAAGTCTCATGGTTTTATCTTAAAAATGACGAACACCCATACAAACTTTTAACCCCTATTTCACCCCCACACTGGTAAAAAAGTAAAAATGCTAAAAACAAACGATTTTTGTATCTTATTTAGTGCTTAAATACAAAATGTAATGTTTTTATCTTCAAAAATTACGAACTTCATACAAACTTTCAACCTTTATTTCATCCCCACACTGGTAAAAAAGTAAAAATGCTAAAACAAACGATTTTTGTATCTTATTTAGTGCTTAAATACAAAATGTAACGTTTTTATCTTAAAAAATTACGAACTTCATACAAACTTTCAACCTTTATTTCATCCCCTCACAGTTCGAAATTTCAAAACGCTAGAACAAATGTTTTATTATTTCTTATCAAGTGCTTAAATATAAAGTTTCATGGTTTTATCTTTTAAAATTAAGAAATCCCATACAAACTTCCATCCCCCATTTCAACCCCTTACCACCCCTATTTTGCAATAAAAAGTAGCCTATGTTCTATCTCAGGGTCTAAAGATTGTCTGTGCCAAATTTCATTAAAATCGGTTGAGAGGTTTAAGCGGGAAAGCGCAACAGACAGACAGACAGACAGACAGACAGAGTCACTTTCACGTTTATAATATTAGTAAGGATTGTTGACATTTTGACAGCTAAAATGAAAGGCGATTCGTATAAATACAGTATACAGTACATTTCTGTTACATAACTCAGGCAATTTTCGGTTTTTAAAAGTATTTTATTTCCTTTAAACATAAGGTATAGCAATAAATCTATGTTAAGGAAGCTTCAGGAGCTTTGTGGCATCGCCAACTCAGAAGAAAGATAGCAGGGCAATGAAATGAAAAAGTCATTTTTCACCAATGATATAAAATACCTCGAATGTTTTAATTTGTTTATTATTTGTGGTTATAAAAAAGTATATCTATAAACATGAAATATAACTAAGTTTTTTTCTAACTCGTATCTCTACTAGAAAATACAAAATAATACGGGTCTTCAATGAGGTGCGCTGAAATATATATTAAATAATAGTAATTGTCATTACGTTACAGGTGAGCGATTAAGCCATATCTTACGCCCGTTATCATTGGCAACCCACGCCTTAGAAAGGTTTGCTCACCTTTTCTTAAGCAGAATTCTGCAGGATGTTTTTCTTCACCGGAAGAACGCTGTGCAAATTATGATATACATAACATACATCAATTAGTACACGCCCTGGTGCGGAAAATGAACCGAAGACTTCTTAGTTAATTTCAAGACACCTATACGTTAATCTAAGGCGGCTCTCACATTGCGACAGGTTTTTAACGTTTATTAAACAAACCTATCTATAGTATAAAAATGAATCGCAAAATGAAAGCTCATAAGACCGGAACAGCTGGACTGGTTTCGCTAATTCTTTATTTGTTGTGCTTATTAATGTCAGCAGAAGGTTTTTATGAAAGAAAAAAAATTACATCCACTGCTGGACACAGGCCACCGTGGATGTTATACTAATTGTATATTCATGTTAATAGTTAAGACAGGATATCGTCTGCCGGGTCCACTAGTCAAACAATAAAAGTGTAAGTACAAAACAGCACAAACAACGCTCAATATAATTCCAAACCTGCAAAGCAATAGACAAAACAAACAAGCCTAAATTAAAAGAAAACATAACATCAAAACCACTTTGAAAAGCTAAGGGACGGCCGCAACATTCAGAAAGTCGCTCCAAAAGTTGGCATAAATATTAATTTGGGCCAACTACTGGGCATTGTTAACGAGCGGCGGCGGCGGTGGCGGCGGCGGCGGCGGCGGTGGGCGGGCGGCTGCCAGCGGTGAAGCAGTAATGAGAAGGTAATAGCCGACCGCTTGCCTCTACGCCATTAACACCGCGCCCCCAAATCTCGCGGATTACCTGAAAACTGTGTGAAGAGACGTTAAACTGTCACACAAAATAGATATTACGTACTTACGTCTACGGAAAGGCAAATGTAAATCGTTAAATATTGTCGGAAAAGTATTTTCTTTATGTACATTTTAATACGTAGTAAGTTAGATTATATATGTACACAAAAGTCAAGCAAGATTTTCCATCTCTAACATTATGTTAGATCATATATTTACTTTATTTAATAATAATATTGAAGAAGATGTAGTGACCAAGGGCATGCTTCGAGGATTTGAGCATATGGAAAGGATGGATGAATGTCGATTAACTAAAGAGATTTATGAGTGATGTAACCGGCCGGGTGAGTAGAGAACGCCCCAGAAGGCCATACATCGACCAGATTGATGCATCGACCAGTGGATGCCCTAGCGGAAGGTAGCGTGAGAAATACTCGAAACCGGAGGTCATGTATGAAAGTAGATGAATCGAAAGGGGTATTTATTTATCAGGACCGTAACAAATGGAGATCTGTAGTCTCTGCCTACCCCTATGGGAGACAGGCATGAAGTGTATGCATGTTAATAAAAATAATGAATATCCCGGAACATTTCCACAAACGGTTAGGTAACCCCAAACTAGGTAGGTCAGGTGACCCCAAACTAGGTCTATGGGTGTCTATGGGTGCCAAAGACTGATATACTTACCTACGTAAATACTTTTAAATACATACATAGATAAATAAAACACTCAGGCGCATACAACAAATGCCTCAGGTTATCACTCAGGAATCAAACCCACGACCGTCGAACTGGAGGCAGAAGACCAGCCCATTACTTCATGCCGTCCTTACATAAGATGGTTAAATTCTTTCCATCCATGGATTTGTCAACTAAATACTACAATAAAGGCATTCCTATAATGCCCACATAAATAGTAAGCGCAATATTTTCCAAGATGCTTGTAAAGGCATTGAAAAGGAATTCCTCTGATCTGGTACAGACATGTTGCATTCTTCCGGCCGAATGGTTCGCCGTAGTCGCCGTCGTCTCGTGAAATGTTCACTCCTTTGTCACACTCTCGTGCGATATACGATCGAGTTTGGTGCATGAATTCAACATGCGCAAATATAAATGCAGTACTTGCCCAAAGAATGCTTCCGAGGTAAAAGCACTTATATTATAAAGTAAAAAGGTTTGATATTTTGTTTGTTGCAAACGATTAATTGAATAGGCTCCGAAACTACTGGACAGATTTGAAAAATCCTTTCACTGTTGGAAAGCTACATTATTCCTGAGTAACATTTAGTAATCTACATAAATCAAAATTAACTACAGAACGAATTTGGATAAATATAAAAAGAAATCAATTACTACTTTTGTCTTTCTCTTACTTTCTTAAGTAATACAGTGCGGGTAAAATTATAGAATACACATAAAAATTCAGGGTAACGGTCTCAAAAACATAGCTTTTTCTTTTCTAATATCTTCAAGAAATGTGCATTGAAATAAGCTAAATCGTCTCATACGTAAAGTTTTATGGTTCCTCAAATGCCCTTTATATAAATCTTTTTAGGTCCTGAAAACAGATTCATCAGCAAGTAAAGTCGTAAAAGCAACAAAATCCCTCGTAAAATGGGAATAAGCATCGCATCCTTCAGCCCCTCGACGTGCCTTTAGTAAACGGTTTTATTTACCTACATAACTGTTTACTTACAGAGTGAAACACCTATGTTCAAGATATGTACTTAGTTACAAATGTGATCTTTGAGAATCATCGTTAGTTTCTAGTTTAGTTCAACACGGCGCAAGTGAATGTTTTATCCTCCATTAGCTGACCCAGCAAACGTTGTTTTGTTAATATACCTGTGCCTAGCTTTGCGTTAGCCGTATAACTATTCCGAGATATACCAAGCTCAACTTAATTTCTCATTTGTGTGTCAAACATGCAATGCCAAATTCCACTATATCTGTAATTTTCTTGGTATAAATAACAGTGCATTAATTGCATATACGTATATAATGTTTAGACGAAAACGCAGTAATATAATTATATTCCTACGATATAATAATAATATTGGTTATAATAATGCCCGCGAAATAGCGCGTACTAAATGGAAGTACAGAATTATTCCATAGTAAACATGCACATTCTGGTACTGTCTGATATGTCAATGGCAGATCTGATAGTATGTGTCAGAACCACTCAGAAAATTAAATCAAATATTATGTTATGTGCTTTAGATTATAGATATAATTAAAAAAAATCTGAAATATATATTTATTATAATTTTCTGTCACATAGTTCTTGAGCAAAGTAATAAAATTAATTAAAACAGCATTTCCGACGGAAAATATGTCTGCATAAATAAGGTCTTTGCTGTTTTTATTTAATTTGGCATTTCGGACGCCAATCAGTAAGTCTTTCAATAGGATAGGAAATCACCATCGGGTTTTTTTTTACGAAATATGAAAAAGTTCATTGAAAATATAAAAATATTGAAAAGAAACTTATTTCTGTAAGTATATTATTTTACATTCTCGCATTAAATAATAGTACTTATTGTGTAGGGGGAATGTGACCATTTGTGAAATGCCCGAGATGATATTGTTTAAATTATATGTCGAGATTGTATTCCAAAAAAAGAGCTCACTTATAAAGCGCTGCGTAGCGTATCGTAGCATCCTGATGTTTACTTGACGTCCTTGAAATTCATTTCTTATTCAGTTTTTTCTTCTTTCATAGGTACATTTTATTTAAACACGAGAACATACCATATATTTTACAGGAATCACAAATATAAATAAACAGCAGCCAAATTATAGTCAAAGTATTTTTTGTAGATAGCATAAATATAATGTTATAAGTATTACGGCCGTAATAACACTTCTAGCCTTTTGAAAAAAATCAACGTTCATAATCAAAATTAAAAATGAAAAACGTAGCGCAGAGCGAAAAGAAAAATACAGGTATCTTTTTTTTGTTTATTTATATGCAATAATAAAAATAAAACCCAAAAAAAAAAATATTGTCAATTGTTATTTACACTCTCGCACCCTTATCAATAAACGCGGTGTAAAAGTTGCATGTTGCGAAAAACGCGATGCATGATCCCACGGTATAATCAAAATCTCTACCAATAAACGTAATACAAGTTATACTGCGGATAATGATGGTATTTCTTTTATCGAAGATTTATTCCGCAGCGACCAAACTGGTACCCAAATTTATGTGCAGAATAAGCTCGTTTAGATCACATGTTTGGCAATATTTGTGAAATGACGATGGAGATTAGAGAAATTGAAAAAGTACAACGCGTAAATCTTTAATACTTACTGCTCTGTTATTTCGGTCCGCGTAAAACGCGTTGTAAACATTTTCGTTCACCATTATCGTCTTACCTTTTCTTCATTTTCGCAGTTTGTACATCTGTTTCGCTTCTCCATAACAGTTAAATCTTTATCTTTTTATGCGAATATATTACATATGAAATTGGTCCTTACATATGAAATTGTCGTTTTGTATGCGAGGAACATAAAGGCGATTGTTTCATCTATCTACATATATACGAATTGATGTTCGCTAGTTTCGCTAAAACTCGAGAACGACTGGACCGATTTGGCAAATTTTGTTCTTGAATTACACGTGGGTGTCCAGGGAAGGTTTAAAAGGTGTATTTCTTCCAATACACGGGGTACAAAGGCGACTTCCTATGACCTATGTTTTCCGAGACAAATAGTAATAAAATATTTTTTATTAAACCATTGCTGTCTATACACTTTTGCCATTTAATAGGTAGTTCATTGATCCCTTTACTAAAAAAACATTCGGACGGGAATCAATGAAATCATTGGAGGTGGTTTGGACTGCCTCATCGGTTTTCGAACAAAATGGTAAACTATTGGAGCAAGGTCCGGAGGGTACAGACAAGATAGTCTGTCATAGTTATAATTACTTTACCAATGTTTTATTAATTAATTAATAATGACTCTAAACGGTGTTTAGTAGTAAAAGAAATTCTTCATTTAAACGAAGCTTATGTTTAGCGTAAGTACACCACAGATAAGTT
>SJJU01001715.1:70237-82424 GCA_012932125.1 Conopomorpha cramerella | reverse complement strand
TAGAAAATGATGACGTGTTTTTTGTTAGTCATTAACACCAAAATCAATAAAAGTGAGGTAAGGGGATATAAATGTCGACAATATTTTTAAGTGGCAGCTTAGTTTGGTCATATTACATTTTTTTCACATTTGAATAAACATGGTAATTTTACAATAGAAAACAACATACTCAAAACAGGATTTCTTATAGTATCGCATCCATCACACCATCCTGTCTACGATAGAGGACATTTGCTTACCTATTAAGTACCTTTTGGGCCTTGACCTAAAAACAGAACTATGTCTACTGCGCAGGAACCAGTGGTTTAAGGTACATCGAGCAGCCCACAAAGTAACAGTGGCAGTGGCGGCAGCTCCGCGGGGCGCCGTAGCTGTGACGACATCGTCCGCCTCGAGGTCAGGTTCAATGCCATCGCGTCATCGTCGTCGTCAACATTCGGTATTTCTGATTCTTACGAAATCAACTCCGCTCCGGCATAACGCTTACCTCATAACATCACCTATTATTAGATAACCACGCAACCGTCTTCATTTACTTTACGCCCTAGTTACCGGCAAACTGTGCAACCCGCCGTACGTGTTCATCGGAACAATGAAGTCTCATAATATCGTGTTTATTGTTTTGTTATTGTGCGTATTCGGAACGGATTGTTACAAAATACTGGGTGTGTTCCCTAGTGCTAGTCGGAACGTCCACCTCACGTACCGGGGCCTGCTTCGGGAGCTCGCGAGCCGGGGCCACGATGTCACAGTCATCAGTCATTTCCAATTGACCGACCACGACGCACCGGATAATTACAAAGACATATTACTCAGCGACAATCATGTGCACAAAGAACTTTCCTACGAATCAGTGATAGGCAACGAAATATTGAGAGTGCCGTTCGAGTCGCTTGTCACTGCAAAACATGGGAATGATGGCTGCAAAGTTTTAATGAACAACCACAACGTGCAGTACATGATACAGAGCAAAGCAAAGTTCGACGTGATAATAGCCGAGGCGTACAACAGCGACTGTGCATTGGCGTTAGCTGCGAACCTGAGCGCCCCTTATATTGCATTCAATCCGCACCCGATACAGCCTTGGCACTACGATCGACTTGGTATTCATTTTAACTCTGCTCATGTACCGCAGGCTAATTTGCCTTACGGCAAAAACCCGTGGTACTTCGAGAGGTTACAGAGTTTCGTACTTTACTACATAAGCAACTTCGTGTACTACGTCAGTTCGCAAGTGACAGACCATGTGTTCCTGTACAAGTATTTGGGCGACGACCTGCCCCCGATGGAGAGTTTGGCTGCGAACGCGAGCCTGGTGTTTGTAAACACGCATCAGTCACTGTTCGGGGGGACCGCGCGCTCCGACAACGTTATTGATATCGGTGGCATACACATACGTGACACCAAACCTATTCCCACGGTGAGTCTGGCTAGCTGCACTGCGTTGCTCATGCGACTAAGTTGAATGTTCATTGACCTAACGTTTCTCAATAGTCACCAACTTTCTATTCACTTTGTGGCCATCTTGCTTGCAAAGAAATTAACCATGTAATAATAGAATTTTTTTAATTATGTATATTAAAATACTACTTGCTACAGAATGTACATTAATTATGTAAATTTTACGTCGTTTTCTAAACAATTTCGATTTTTACGTTGCGAATAAATGAGAAGAAGGTACCTACCTAAATAAATTGTGGCTTCAATTATTAATGACTAGATGCAATTATATGCAAGCAATCACTGCGAAATCTGTGTAATGTACCTAGGTACATAATTGCATAAAATAACGGCGATATTTTTGTTTATCAGGTAACATAATCAGAGTTATCTTCATGTTGCTATGTTTGTTGTTTTTTTTTTGCGAAAGTGGTATGAAAGCAATGCTAAACTAAATTTTAAATAAAAAAGATTAGAAGGTTTATCTAAGTCAATAAGTGGTGCTACTTGTATACTTGTATGTAGACCTTAAGTAGGTAAAGCTCCCTACTTAGGTAGGTATTGTAGTTTCATTAAAAGTCCAAGCATTTATTTTATCTTGAATCTATCGATTAAATACAAATCTCAAAATACACCTAATGTACAAATATCTAGATTAACGCCTTAATATAAATGAAATAAGTAATTTTAATTTGTTTATGTTAATTTTGACACGCAAAATTCTTTCTATCTTTTGCCGTGGCGAATGTATACTTTACTAAAACATCATAATGCTATTTTCTGTTTATCGTGTTGAACATTATTTTATATTTAATTCCTTGAATACATGAATATTTCACCAAGATGAAGCGGCACCTCTATATTGATACATGACAATATGATTGACTCGATACTTACTTACTTACCACTAAAATTAATAAAAATACCTACTTAAATATTACCTGCGTGTTTTCTTTTCATAGTATGCTTAAATTAATTAAAGTAAAAAAATGGAGCAATCAGTCAAAAATTTTGATTTAGGTCATCGATAAAACGTCTTGTATCCGTAATATCATTATTAATAGATTTTTAAAATTCTTATTTCCAGGAGATCAACAATTTCATAAATGAAGCAGAGCATGGAGTGTTATATATCAACATGGGTCCCACAAACGACACCTCCTTACCTGAAAGCAAGCTCCAGGAGTTGGTGACCACGTTTTCGAAACTTCCATATAGAATCCTGTGGAAGTGGAACGGCCCGCAGGTTCAGAATCTGCCCAGAAATGTCTTGACCATGCGCTGGTTTCCGCAGTATGACATACTGAGTAAGTATTTGACTATCTATAGATTCAGTTCGACTTTTCTTGCGTACAATAAAAATGGAATTTCACATAAACAAACAGGCAAACATTCGCTTTTTTCAACATACATACATACATACACTTCACGCCTGTCTCCCAGAGGGGTAGGCAGAGACTACAGATCTCCATTTGTCACGGTCCTGACATACCCCTTCGCTTCATCTACATTCATACATCTTTTCATACATGACCTTCGGTTTCGAGTACTTTTCACGCCACCTTCGGCCAGGACATCACCAATCTGGTCTGTATATGTCCTTCTGGGGCGACCTCTACTCACTCGGCCCATCAAATATTTCTATATTCTTTCAAATATTGCTCATTAAGATAATTTTACACAAAATAGACCGACTTCAACCTACATTTTTTTTTAAGTTTTATCGGGTTTGTCATCCACATACCCTGATTTCCTTTCCTTCTCACCACATTGGAAATATCTTCATTACAACAAAAAAAAATATGTTCAAAAACGACCGCGTTGTCCGCAAGCAAATAAAAAAAAACATTAAATGCGGTTGAATTGAGAAACTTTTTAAAATAGGTAATTTAAACAAAAAATAAAATAGTGTAAAGGTCACTTTTATTGTACACGTCGGAATAAAGTGTTACAATATATTTTTAGCTGGACGAACTGCTAATTTATCGCATAGATATGTAAAGTAAAGCCCAGAAGCCGGGAACAGTAATTTGAATTTGGAAACATTAATGTTTCCATTACAGTATTTTTTAGCCTAGCATCATAGCGCAATCATTAAAAAGTTACGTGGGTTCTAAAGAATGACACTATATCTGAAGGTGTGAAAGCGATCATTGGACAAAGGAATAGCGATTTCGCACTGAATTTACAATTGTTATTAGTATGCTACTCTACTCTACTGCGTGTAAAAGAACCCGGAGCAATGGTCTTAAACACTTTTGGAGTTTGCGTTTGTCTATTTTGTATTGAGTAGACATTTCTTTAGTTTTTTTTAACATTTTCCTGCATTGTCGTCATAATAAAAGTTGTTGATATTGACGAGCCCAGTAATATTTCTAAGACCATTATTCGGTCGTAGTTTTCAGTACATTCGTCGGTAGTCCATACACAGTGCAGTGTATGGTTGTGTGGATTTTCCGCTTAAATATCATCTCTAATATTGTTACAATAAATAAAATAATAATGATTACATATTATAGACGCCTAAGATGTACTTGCATTAGAATAAGGCTTATCATAATTTCGATTAAAAGTTTCTAAAGCAGTATCTTGTATTTCCAGACCACGAAAAAGTGAGGATGTTCATCAGCCACGCGGGCACCCTGAGCGTGATCGAGGCCGTAGAGGCTGGTATTCCAATGGTCGCCATACCTCTGTTCGGTGAGCAGTTCGGCAACGCCGCAGCGCTGCAGGATGCAGGCGCCGCTGTCATCGTCCACTACAAGGAGCTCCGGCATCAGATCCTGCTCGACGCTATTAACGACGTCCTGGATGCTAAGTAAGTGGACTCATTTGTATGCCCATTTTAAGTATTTATCAACACATAGTATAAAATAAAGTTACCTCCCGCTGTCTGTCCTTATGTACGCTTAATCATATCTAATACACAGCCGACATCTCAATTTCTCTTCATCATCTTTACCAGTACATGAAGTACAAAGGTGCGAAAAGAATTACAAAGGCACATTGAATATACTCATATAAAACTGGTGACAAAATTCAGCTTCATGTTTCACTGTTGTTCAGTTTTGCAAAAATAAATTATACACTAATCCTATTTCTCTACGAAGCATATTATGCAATTCTATATTGTTTAAAGTATTGTTCTGTAATGGTTAATAAGATGTTGATAATGGTGGGGACATACAAACATAGGTTTAGGCATGCATACATTGAAGAAGGTTCATCTACAAACCTATATTTACAGCTTGAATTATTTTATGTCCATCTACTTTATAATATTGTACACTAGACTTGATGGAAAAATATAAATTATGAAACATCTTAAAACTGAATTAGTATAATAAATATTTCTTAGACGGTTCATTGAAAAATAAAGAATAACTATACCAAAGAAGTGAATCCATTTGTGGTACGGACAACATTTGCTCTGCCTTTTTAAAAAGCAATCATACCGAACTCAATCAGTCAATAATATTCCTGTAGGTATTTACATATGTATAGTGTGAACAATAGAGGGAATTCATTTCTAGACTAAAATAAGCCGACTATTAAACTGAAACACCGTAATTAATGGTGTAATTTAGTCACTCAATACACTCAACGGCTGTCACCATTTCCACGACATAGGAGATACGGAGCATTATACTGCTGACCTACTTTAACTGGCTTTTATGGATTTAGTAGTGGACACCCAGCGTTTCGATCAGATTTTCCGGTTTCCTTTACATTGTGAAATATTCATGAGCTTGTAAAAAAAATCTATGTACCGATGTGTCCAACACACAAAACTAGTGACAGATGTGGTCGGAAAATATATATGTATGGTTTTTAAATATATTTTGTACTATAAACTCACCCATAAACCTAAGAAATTTCGGCGCAACCTTTTCAGCAATAGCTATAGTACAACTAGATTAGACCTTTTAAGCCGAGTATTGAAGTAATCCACTTTTCCTATACTGATCCAGTACATAAAACTTAAAAAAAATCTAAATTATTCGAAGTATCGTTTGCTCTGTATTATATATCTACATATAGCTGAAATTATATACCACTTAAAGCAGTGACCTAAAAGTATTTGAAAACGGGATTATTACAACAAAAAATATCTTTTAGCCGGATACCGCGTGCAAATTCCACACGAACATTTTTTGTGTTAACTTTTTCCCCAGTAAAAAACCATCATAAGAGCGACGACGCCTTGCTTAAATAACGTATACCGTTCATTAGCATTTAAACCTACGTAGTACTTTATGCCCTTTCTGATACTCTACCGTAATAAGTACCTAATGAACAAGTGTGCTCCATCGTAGACCACATCTCAGCTTAACATCGGACAGGATGGTGGTCAAACGCTTGTTCAATGTGTTAAAAAAACTAGTTTTTATTTTTTTTCTTTTCAGGGTTCAGAGAAATGCTAAGCTGGTGTCAACTTTGTGGCGCGACAGACTCATTTCTCCGTTAGACACTGCCATCTATTGGACGGAATATGTAGCTCGATACAGCGGCGCCCCCAACCTACCAGAGACATCTATCAACAAACCAATGTATCAGCTGTACCAGTGGGACGTACTGGCCTTTATTGGGCTTGTCCTCTACGTTCTAGTGTACATATTCTTCGCCATTTTGTCTTCCTGTTGCGGTTGCATCTGTCCCCAGGAAACAAAAACAGAAGTTACGGTGGACAAAACCTCACGAAGAGTGAAATTTGAATGAGTAATGAAAACCTTGTGATTGTTCACTGAAAATGAGTTCGTAGAATTAGGGAGTTGAAGTACTAACTACACGGTCTGTTAATTTTATCTACAGCAATTCTGTTTAGTTTGTTGTCAGAAATGTTTAAAATATTATCTCTTAGATATTCTAGTAGATACGAATTATTTTGTAGACGAAATTAACAGCTTCATTTGGTGACTAATCAATTCTCCAAAAAAACCACTATTGCGACGATTTCTTTGTTAATTTGTGAATTGGTCGTCTTAGAGCTAAATGTTTGTTTAATTTGATATGTGAGGTGCGCACTACCGCTTCAGATCACTTCACTGTTGCCTGTATTAGGTACATTGCATAGGCCAAGAGACTGGCATACCTACCGCCATAAGGTTGAAAATCACAGTTACAATAATGTCATTAGACTTTTTTTCCTTAATAAGTATTACACCATTATCTTAGTCTACCAAGTAGTACCTACACTTGCGTTGCAATTATACTCGAATGTAAAAAAATATTCTAATATCTCATTAAAAAGTTTAATCTGTAAAAGCTTTTTAGTAGTTTCTTAATGTGTCGTTTGCCTGCCTTTGCTATTGACCAAACTTAGATGGTAAGTAATTTAAGTAAATACATATGTCAACAAATTATTGTAATTCTTGCTAAACCCAGGGCCTATTTAACGTGCAATGGCTTATAATATATTCACTTAGTGGTAACGTAAATACAGATTGAGATAGAACTGGAAAATAGTTTGTAATTATTTTTACCCCCATAATCCCGTTAGAAATTTACTGATAAAAACAGTTTATAATATGAACAATGATTACAACTATTGAATTTTGTATCAATCCTTTCTTGTACAATATTAATTACTTGGCATCTAAACCCAAACTACTACATTGTGTTATTAAAGTTTCCATCAAATTGTACTTAATGACATTAGACAACAAATTACTCGATTACGCCTCCAAACACATTTACTGTATCTCTTTGTTTATGAAAGACATGCACATGCAGTACTATAAGCGAGTAGGTGCACTATGCAACTGATATTGATTATCCAAAACCATAGCTCGCCTACTACTATACAATTAGTCACGACTGGAACACAAATAGCTAGACCAGCATAGTCGTAACATAGACGGCCAAGATTCGATAAATAAGCATAAGATTAAGCATTCGATACCGTCTATGATGATGTGTGCATCATAGACGGTATCCAATGCCACTCATTGATGACGTCAGCGATGATTGTGTTTGTTCTACAGAAACGAGCAAGTCTGATGATAGAAAAATCATCGTATGATGTAGTTGCATCTCATTCGCTTGCATCGTCATCTTTTAACAGATTCAATTCTTTTTTTTACTCCTTAATTAGACGTCATCTATAGCAGGAATTCCCATCTGCTATGATGACGTTTCTCCGTTCTCTCGGTTGTCAAATCAAAGTAATTGTATCTACTTAATAATAATATTATGTTACCTGTACGTATGTGATATGATTCAGGTCATGTCACATGGCCCTCTATGTTACGGCGGTAGAGCACGATTAAATTTATGCTGTAATGGCAGAATCGAACCTTGATCTGGTTTCAGCAATTTACATTTATAGGTAGTCTTTGATTATAACAGTTAGTGGACTAGGACCCAGGTGTCACGTAGATAAAGTGACACCTAACTGCATTTTAACTACAATATGACAATGAATACATTACCTGTTTGTGCTAATTGTACATTTAGTTGCACAGTCTTCCAATCTGGTCTACCACCAGAATATCATTAACAAGACATTAAGATTAATTTTTAACCCTTAACTGCATGATTTTTTTATTGTCTGAAATAAAACCTATCCTTCTTAAATTATGTGGGCAGCATCATAGGAAAAAAAATAAAAAATTAAGAGTGGTCTAAAGTCAAAAACTACATTCATACGTATTGGTTGTACCTTTGACAATAATTTAGAATAAAAAATCTCTCGATGGGACGGCTAGAAAAAAAAATAGAGGAAATTTATACTGATGTAGTATTACATAACTATGCAGCTAAGGGTTAAAACCAACTTAAAAAGGAGGTTCTGCTTTCGACGGTATTTTTATTCGGTTTAGTCTTTAAAGTTATTTACTGGTCACAATACATATTGATGTTTTAGTGACACAGGAAGTTTCCTAAATCCTTATTATCTCGTCCAACCATAGACGCCAGGGCGCGTGGCTAAAAAAATAATTTATTATAAGTGTTTTATTTTTTGTCACAGACTACTAACCTTACTACTTCTGTCATTAATGTGTTGTAAGCTAATATATCTCAATGTATTCTGTCTCTATCCATTTTACATAAGAATAATATTATATATAAAATCAATATTGTCCACCGGGTATATAAGCGCGAATATATTTGGACAATATTGATTTATAATGTCTGTGTGCGTTTCATTAAAAAATATTACATTTTTTTGCTCATTTCTTAATTTGCTACATGCATGCAAATGTGTGACGTTCCTACAGTTTGTATGAAAGTTAACTAAATTTGAAACCTATAATGAATTGGTGATATTAATAATGTACTTATTAACAGAATGTTAATTACCTTGAAATTGTTGCCATTATACGTATATTTTATTTCATTTTTCATGTTGTATGTTTTTTGATATGTGTACGGTATTGTTTTTACAAGCACGTTGCTAGTTAGTCAGTTCTACCTCTCACACAGTCTTTAGACTGCGTTTCAACCAGTGATGTGCGTAGGAAATGTGTCTTGTGAGGATGTCTAGATGTACTGTGAAATCTATGGCTAATTTCCGCGTTTGTTGATCGATTACCTTAAAATGACGTAAGCCACAGTGTGCACGAGTTTTTTGTATTTGTACCTTAGTAGTAGTAAACGTCGTGCACAATATTGTATTACTATAATTATTTACAAAGATGATTATGTGTTCACAAATGAATAAATTCGATTTAATTTTTTTACCTATATCCAAACTTGTTTTTCTTGTTTTTGATAGTATTAACTATAAATTTGACCCAATATGCATAGTTTTATTAATTTAACCGTGTGAGAAATAAATATTAAAACGTATTTGTTCGTTATGTTCTAGACATCGTGAGTTCTTTCCTGCCGGAAGATATAGAATAAATAAGGTATTTGATACGGACAGGAAAAATCTTCAATGAGGCATAATTGTTGCATTTTTTTTAAGACTCAGGCACCTGTTTACTATTTCCTGGCATCTTATAAGGCAATAAGTCCTTAGCAAAACAAGACCGGAAGTATTGATATCACCTTATTAAACCTAGAAATCTACTGTGCTCCGGAGATACATTTTTAAACTAAGCAAGAAATACACAAGTTTATTTTTTTTGCAGATAAATTACCTATCAGTTTGCATTCCAATGTAAAAAAGCATGTCCGAGGCCATGTCTGCTACTGTTAAAGTTGTTCTATGGAAATGAAATTGTTGTCGAAGTGCACTGCTTTTGTTACCTCAATTTTACATTTGACTCTTTTATAATAGTTAATTTGTATTTATTTATCAAAGTAATAATATCACCAGCTCAAACTTTTCCTTAAAGTAATTATTTTTGTAAAAAAAAATACACTTCACGCGTTTTAATTCCAAAGCGGGATAGGCAGAGGCACTTGCTAAGCGTGCCCACGGTTCCAAGCGTATTTAACCCATCGTGACAGGGGGTGAGCCCATCGCCGTTGTAGGGTTCACACACATTGTGGTGTGCCGGTTTCATCACGATGTTGTCCTTCACCGTACAAGCGTTGCGTTGCGTACATAGGCTCTGAAAAAGAGTTCCATTGGTACACGTCCAGTAGCCGGACTCGAACCCGCAACCTCTCAACAAATCAAGGATTCGACCAACTGGACCACAGACGCTCGAGATCGAGGATTAACCACGAGGAGAATCAACCAGGCCGTTTTGATGACGCCTCGAATGTCGACACCATATTATACTCACCAAGGTTTCATGAAGCAGATTTAAGCTATGAACCAAAGAAGCCATATTGCGATCAAGAAGCCCGTGCAACGAGGGAGTTAATAATTAGGATCTTACCTACTGCATGATCATCAAATATACTGAGTGTAAAAGGACCCCGACCAATGCTCTTAGAAACGTTGTTGGACTCGTCAATATGAACAACTTTTAGTTGAAATAGACGATTTTCTGCCTCGGTAGATGACATAATCTCAATGTATGGAGACGTGAAAATTTTTTTTCATTTCCCCTCATTGTCGCCCTAGTAAAAGTTGTTCACATTGACGAGCCCAACAACGTTTCTAAGACAATTCCTCGGGGTATTTTTACACTCAGTGTTCTAGTACCGATCGTTAATCTGTATAGCTGGTTGATTAAGTATAGATTGCTGTTAAATTTGTAAATAGATATAGGTACTTTAGCCTAGGCACATCGTGAAACTCTCTAACGTTATGTCCACCCCATTAGGGTTTTTGGACGTGAGATTATATAGGTCATATCGCACTCCCAAAACTTCCAAACACACAATAGAATAGCTTTCTGTCACAAATGACGTCCGTTTATCTATAGTATAAAAATGAATAACTAAATGTATTGCTAGGTACGCGTAAAACTCGAGAAAGTCTGGACAGTTTTCAGAAATTCTTTGTTTGTTGTGGTTATTAATGTCACAATTAGGTTCTTATAACCGAAAAAAATCGGTTCAGATACTTACATTTCTAATCCAAAGAATACGTCTTTATAATATGAATATGTCACAAAATCCCTATATTTTGGGAACTATTTATATTAGTAGAACATAACTCAACTGAATCGCACGATCGCAATCTATATGTCTGGATGAAATGATATGTAAGGAATTTGCCGCTGTACATATAGTAGTACCTACCTACACACTTTGATCACGTCCGTCTGCGTAACAGATGACACTTAAGATAATACAGGGTAATAATACACGGGTTCGTAATATTGATGTTCTTGCCACAGCTAGTCGTTTGACATTCGAGCATCAAGAGTAAGGGAGAGATCCGATCCGCCTTTTCAACACCCAACATAATACTCGTTGGTAAACCATGAGTCATGACTTGGCAAGTAATATCTAGTATTCTATACGTTCGATTTAGAAATGTAGTAGATCTCTGGACAATATTTTATCCATGTAACTTTTTAAACGCGGAGATGGCGGGACGACCTAGACAAATAAGAACCGGGGTGGCAACAGGTGGCTCAAACTCGAGAGGAGTGGAGGAAACAGAGGGAGGCCTTTGCTCAGCAGTGGGACACAAAGCGGGCTAAAGAAAAAATAAAAACTTTTTTAAACAAATTCAAATTGATCATCACAACAAAGTACACATTGTACTAACTAGTCACACAATCACAATCAATCGCTTCAATCAGAGCCGACACATCTTTTTATGTCCGATTCTGAGCTTAGCTGTGAAGTTAATGTAGGCGGTAGGTATCATAACATTTTATAAATAGTCACCGAACTACCTATAAAGCGCTCGTAGCCCAACTGATTTCCGGTTATCACAGCCAATTATCTAAGTTAAGCAACACTGAGCATGGATACCCATTGTGTACAAGAAAAGCGGTTCCTGTGTTACTCAGGCTGAGTATTCCCTCGCGCTCAAACTCGAAGGATATCTGGGATAAGTTATAATCAGAATAAGAAGAGATATAAATATGTAGTACTGTACTATCATCTACATACCATAAAACAAAGTCGTTTAACGGAGGGAAATCTGTCCCTTTGTAGGTATACTTATATCTTCAAAAACTACGGAAAGTTTTTTTAATGCACTTTCATTTTAATAGAGATCTTTGATTTGAATAGATTAGTAGACAGATTTAAGAGGAAGGTTTATATTATGTATATTACATGCTTAATATAATAATAGAAAAAAGATATTATCAGAATTGCACGAGTAGTACATAGTCGCTAGTAATCGTATAAAACTGCACTAGTCAATTAGAAAAAAAATAAAATAAAAAATAAATACACTTCACGCCTTTAATCCCAAAGAGGGGTAGGCAGAGGCACTTGC
>SJJU01001715.1:0-70217 GCA_012932125.1 Conopomorpha cramerella | reverse complement strand
TTTATATTATGTATACTACATGCTTAATACAATCATAGAAAAAAGATATCATCAGAATTGCACGAGTGCAAAGCCACTGGTAATCGTATAAAACTCCATAGTCAATTAGAAACATAGGTAAAAACTAAAATAGTTATACATATAATACGGCCTCAATTATAGGGACAACGGGCAGCTTTGTTGGGTCACACAAACAAGATTTATGCGTTTGATCATTCACAGGCCATAAATAACATCTCGGCAAGATGGTGAGTAAATAATGCCTTCGGTCTACAAAGTAAGTACATTATCTACAATACATTACTTACCTTGAATGCAAAAGTGTAAATGACATAACCCAACTGGATAGGTTTAGTTTATATTTATCATACGTAGGTAGGTACTTAGGATTATCTTATAATATAAAACTAAAATAAAAACAGTATTATGCATTAGGCTACACTGTTATGTAATGCTCGTTTTCTGTGTAAATAAATAAATAAAAATAAGTATACTTATTACCATCATTAGGAGTGGAAATGTTGCATAAAATAAGTTATGAACATATTTTGAACAACACTTGGTAATTGTCAAAAGAAGCCGAATAGAGACAACGTCATTAGGGGAGAAGAATCCGCCCATCTTTTCAATTGTAAATCGGTATATTTCAAATCTATTACTACTTTTAGAAACCAGATTGTTATTCCAGAATGTGATACCAAAGCAAAAGTGATATTTTTATCTTGATGGCGGAAATGTCTACGCAGAAACTGCACTGCACATTATTTTTGAAGTTATGACAATTTCAAGTGTTGATGGACCTGTGCCCCACATTGTCAACTGCAGTTTGTACAGTTTTCTTATAACAGTTTCTTTAGTTTCAGTAATTCAGGTTATATTAACTTTCCTTAAAAAGTTTTCAAGAACAGATTTCAATTTGAATTACAGATTTCTGATAATATCACAAACATTCATCATCCTCGCATATCCAAACTTTCATTTGCCCCTACAATTCGACATGGAACACACATTTGTTTTACCCAAACAAACAGCCAGCAGTGGTTATACATATACCGATTCAACAGAGAGGTAAACTTACTCAAAGATATTTCAATTATAACATGGATAATCCAGTATTTTCATTGTGATCTTCTACTTTCATTTTCTTCATGTGGACATCACATGACTGGCTGTATATCCTGTAATATCTTATTGACATCTCGCCAATGTGTTTAATGAATAATTTAATTACAGTAAATATTATTAAACACATACTACTTCGTCCCCGAAGAACTACACTGAGTGAAAAGAGTCCATAGTATATTATCTTTACCAATGTTATATGGACAAAATTTTTGGAAACACGACGTCTTCGCCATAACTTCTGCCCACCACAGTAACAAGTGGGTCATTTACTCGTAGCACATGGCCAAACCATTTCCACTTACGAAGAAAATCTTGTGCGCCTGCCGATGTCTTGCATGCCCTTCAGGCCATATGTCACAATGTCCAAATATCGTGTTAGTGACTTGTTCACACGCCGCGACTTTGAAGTGTGGACAAAGTCATAATTATCGTCGCTACGTGCAAGATAGTTCATTATAACAATATCGTAACACAGTTATCTGAGACATATTTAAGTGTCATCAGAAAAATACTTAACCAAGCTGTCTATTTTTTAAATTATACAGCTGATCCTAACGACTGGGGACATAGGGTTGACTGCAAGTCAACCCTATCAACCCTTTCTTTTAAATATCGCGTCGCCAGGCGTGTGAGGGTGCCTTAGGTGTTTATCTACGTGTTTTATCAGTAGCCGGACATGGCAAGCATAGAACCGATGAAAAATAAAATGATCACACAAAAATAGCTGTGTCACAATTTGCGTGTCACGCAGTAGGAATGTAGGTACACTTTTAATATGTCAATTAAGAAATCGATAAGATACACCGTTGATAAACCTTAATATTCTACTGGATTATTAGTAACTTGACCGATAAGAGTTGTATGCAACAATTAGGAAAAATAGTGAGTCGGTACCTACATAAGTTTACCTTGAGCTTTGGGTTAAGTGTAAATAAAATAAGACTCTTGCGGAAGGCGAAGAATATTCGGGAAGAAGTAGGGGCATAAGTTCGTTAAAACCTCATCCATCACCTCCCTCGTAGGGACGGGTTTTTTCATGTTCCTTTGTATTGTACTTACTGAACATCATAAATATTGTACAAAATACACTATTTACCAACAGTTCTAAAATTACTTAACAAGCCGCTTGTTGTCCCCAAAGTCTTCAAGACTCGTCTTCAAAGATTCAAGACGCCGCCGCCGTCTGTAATTGTTCTCACACATTAGCATACGATACACAATCTCTGTCACGAAATGAAACTAAACGATTCCAATTAACAATGCGCTATCGTATGTATAGCATTTGGACTGTTTACCGGCCGGCGCGGGCTCCCGGCGGCAGTGTGGGCCGTGTTGCATAGCGCTACGGACGTGCGTCTAGCGGAGCATCATGAAGGTCACAGCTTTTGTGTCATTTGCTTTATTACTACAATGTGCGAACACAATTAACATTCTTGGAATATTTCCTTACGAAGGAAAAAGCCATTTCTTTGTTTTCAAAGTGCTCCTAAAGGAACTAGCCGAGAGAGGCTACAATGTGACCGTCGTTTCACACTTTCCGGAAAATAAACCGAACAAAAACTATCACGACATAAAACTAGAGTCGGATTTGGTTGTCTAGAGTCGGATTTGGTTGTCGAGAGCAAGTTCCCAATATTCAAGTCAAGATGGGCGGCCACGGCCTTGGGGATAACGTACTTACTCTACACCGGCGTAACGAATTGTCAGAGTCTGGTCAGTAATCCCGGCGTCCAAAAAATTATCGATGAGAAATGGAAGTTCGATATTGTGTTAATCGAGGAATTCAACAACGACTGCGCCTACGCAATCGCACATAAATTGGGGGCTCCAGCACTGGGCATCACGTCTCATATTCTAATGCCGTGGCATTACGAACGCTTGGGCATCTCATACAATGGAGCATTCATGCCGTTCCATTTCCTCGAAGGTGGTAAATCGCCTTCACTGATTCAAAGAGTCGAGAGATTTGTTATTAACAATGTAGTTAATTCACTGTACTCTATTGCAACGAAATGGTCGCATCAAGGGATTGTTCATAAGTATTTGGGTGACGACGTGCCCTCGCTGTACGAACTGACGACCAGGAAGAAGTTAACGCTGCTGTACCATCACCTGTCATTAAGCGGCTCCACGCAGCTACCCACTAACGCCATCGAGGTGGGAGGGTATCATGTCACGCCGTCGAAGCCACTCACTGGGGTAAGGAGTTAATCTATTTCAATACAGTAGTTATAAAAACAAAAACAAACACGCCACATCCATTATTCATACTGTCACGTGTTGACAATGAACACAAATTTATATGTATTACGAGTATAAGTTCGGACTGTGAATATGACATGTTGTGTCCATATTGTGCTGGTGTCCCCCAGCTAGTTTTTTTTATTAGTATAAAGAAATAAGTGTACTGTCAAACTTACAAAAATAATTATGTGGTGTGTAGTAATCATGGCACCCACCAATGATTATGGCTATTAAAATTATGGCTTATCGCTTCGCAGCCGACCCCTCCACGTTTTATCAGTAGAATAAATAAAAACTATTGTTGCACGAGAACATAGCCGGATCACATAAAGTTGTCACTGACTGTCTAGTAGTTTTTTTTATTTCAAAGAATCGATAGTAACACTGGCGCCAAAAGCTTTCGCAACTAAATATGTAATTTAATTTTTTTTTTTTAGGTACGGAATTTACCGTAAATAGTACCTTAGTACCTGCGTGGAAATCAGGACAAAATATAGCCTACGTATTTTTCCGATGTTACTACATACTTATTTTATTTTATTTATTTAATTTGATTTTGTTCACTTGCTTTAATGGGAGGCAGTAAGGCAATGCTTACGAACGAGTAGCTTGATGGTTTCGCTATCGGTTTGCAGCTGTATTATTTTAAAGTTTTATTGAAATCCGATTAGTACTTTTTGCATAAAATATGCATGCAATCATCCATTCAAACTTTCGCCTTTGTACCTAATATTAGTAGGATTCATAGAAAAATAATGAATAGAGATGTGTAAAGAGTACTCCTGTACGACTTCTTTTGTTTTTGTAAGCCATCTTACGAGATGCCTTATAGAAATACGTAGCTTCAGTGGGGTAGAAATATTCATCATCATCATCATCATCAGCCCATACTTGTCCGCTGCTGGACATAGGCCTCTCCAATTGCACGCCACTGTGAACTTCTGGCTCACATAGATAATCATCTCCACTCGAGAACGTTTTCGGTCATCGGTTCTATCCGGCCCACTGCCACTTCAGCTTGCTAAAACGATGAGCTATGTCGATGACTTTGGTTCTCTGTCGGATCACTTCATTTCTGATTCGATCCTGATTCGTAGAAATATTACGAATCGATCGTTATTATTGTGCGTATTCCTCGCTTTTCATACCTCATTCAAAGAAATCTATTTCTTTCTTTCTTACTAGGTATGTAGGTGCTTAGATATTACAAATACTAAAGTTTATGATATGTGAGTGTAAATCTCCTCAAGAAACCTCCTGAACCTATTTGCAAACAAAAATTCGATACGATAGTCGGCCAAAAAAGTGTACCAATTTTGATGACAGTTCCTATGTAACTAAATTATGTAATTATTTATTTTTTTTAAATTAACCTTCTTGTCTAATTAAATTCATACTATGGTAACCTTAAAGGTAGGTCACCATTTTCTTGGCGGACTACCTAGCTAATAATATACCTATACCGCTAATAGTAAACCAGGTATAAGATTTCAAAACATAGGAAGGAATTCAATATCGGAATTTCTAGTATATCGAAAAGATTTTTTTTATTTAAGATTATTGCATAGGATTGCATTAAACGTCTCCTTTAACATCGGCGCCATTACTTCTTGTGTATTCCTATAGATATAACTGAAAACACAACAATAGGACCAGTAAGAGCCATTTCGCACTAGAACTTTTGTTATTGGTCGAATTTATTATTTTTTTCTGACCTTGTAGTTTAGGTGAATATAATCTCCCATTGTCATATGCGATACTGCAAATACTAAAACGAATTACAATGAAGACACCTTGTGTACAAATAAAATTTGTCTTACTTACACAATATCTTCTAACGTCAATCCGCTTCGTAAGGTTGACTTAGATGTTTTAAACATATTATTACAATATCTAGAATTCTAAATTGACGCAAATCTACAACAACTTACAAGTAGGTACATAACGCATACGATACGGTTCGTAACAATTTATTTTTTTATGTCAGCTGAACCCGCAGAAACTAGCATCTTTCATAAATCATGTGACAACTTACAAGAAACCATGTAGGAATTATAATCCAGTGAGTTGGAGTAGGATTACATTCGCTAGTTTCTTTATAAAACACAAATCATGTCAAATACCACAAAATAATTACCTATGTCTTCGGCAATATCTACAGTTTAAAAAAAAGTAAACATTACATCTAATAGAACAATCACATTTTTAGCAAGTTCTAATTCATAACTAAAGAACTACTTTAGCTAATAGTTTTTACCTTGGTCGTTTTTTTTTATGTACACTACTTGAAGTAAAAAACTAATAAAATATTTTTACAGGTATTCCGAACCGAGTTTTATACTATAAGTAGGGACAACCATAAGTTATGAAAATACTGTACTGTATCCTACTGTATCCTTTCTAAGTAATCCGTTTCAGGGAACCATAGTGAGTACGTAGTATCAAGCAAGTTTTTTGAATAGACAGAATAGACAGGCAGATTACACTATTTGGGTGTTATCATTTTTCGATAACACAAGTTATAGGCGTTGCAAGCATCGAATCATCTAACGATAAGGTTCACCCCTTAAATGATACCTTAAGTAACAAACCGCAAATCTGCATAAAAAATTACTTCCCTAGCCATTTATTTCTTGCAAATGCTTCGTTGGCATAATGATCTGATGCAAAAATATTGTTGCAGGACCTGAAAAAGTTCATGGATGAGGCCAAGGATGGCGTGATCTACATCAGCTTTGGATCTGTGGCAAGCGTGGCCAGCTTCTCTCAAGACATGTTGGACGCACTCATCAACGTTGTAAAAACTCTACCACAGCGATTCGTCATTAAGTTCGATAACACGACTTTGGGCGAAGGCATTAACAACGTCTATCTCGCAAAATGGCTGCCACAATCAGACATTCTTGGTGAGTTTTGTATATCCAGACATATTCATAAATATCTACACAAACAAGCCTCCAAAAATATCAGCACAGATAGAGACAATGTGTTAAAACACGGATCAAATGAAATTGGTTTTGATTTGCATTTATGAAGTGAACTGTAGGTACATAACTACCTGCTATTATTATTCATAGAGACGGACGACCAGACGTGACTACAAAAATATACAACGTCATGCCTTCGGACACCATGAGTCAGCTAAAATGCAAAATAAAATATTTACCTGGTATACTTACATGTTTTGCTAATCGAATTCTGTTTAAATATTTATATAAAATAGTTACACACCTTACCTTCTCATAAAAGCTTAGGTTAGGTTTTTATTTTGTACATAAACAATACTTGATTGCAGTCTATTCGAAGTGTTCATACCCACTTATTACACAGAACTAAGACCGGTAATTTTATAGCAGATAAATGAAAAGCTACAAGTTAACGCTACACAATGATTAGTTCTAACCTAACAATTGTACTTAACTACTACGTTTAAGTTCGATTTTTATGTTTCTACCACTCGTGCGTGTCACATTTTTGATGTACCTACTTGTATTTTGATAATAACGTAATAGTTACCCCAACTACGAGTAAAATATAACAAAACCACTTACAAAGGTTATTATAGGTTTACAAGTTTTTTTCGTTTGACATACATGTTTATTTGAGTTTCTCAGTCTTCGAGTTTCACAGTTTTTATTAAGATCCTAACTCCTGTCACTCACTCATTCAGCAAGTTCATCTGTCTATCCCACGTTAAGATAATGTTAGTCATGTGAAAACAATAATGTAGCAAAATTATCTTTCTATAAATATAACAATATATGTTTTGTCCTGACTTGTTTATACCTATAATCAAAGATTATAATTTACAGGTCATCCGAACTTGGTAGCTTTTTACACACACGGTGGTATGTTGAGTACTACCGAAGCCACGTCCCACGGAGTGCCTTTAGTGGTGACACCAATATTTGGAGACCAACCAGCCAACGCCGCTACCATTGAAGAGGCGGGAATGGGCGTCTCCGTCTCCTTGTGGGATATGAACAAGGAAAACCTACTCGCGGCCTTCAAGAAAGTTCTGGACTTAAAGTATGTTTTTGTTTATGCTTATCTGAGAATAAGTATGTACATCTCGTTGCTTTCATGTCTGAATTCGATATTGACTTTTTTAATTAGTCTTAACCTACATAACAAACTTCATCTCAACTGGATTTCGATAAATTTACCAAGAGTTTGTTGAGTATATGTTAAAAACATGGTATCAGAATGCATTCTTTTTATGAAACAAGCGAGTAAATTTCATGTTATGAATATGATTTACAATGTTTTTTAAACTGCCTCTCGTAAGGAATCGCAGGAAATGTATAAAACCAGATTACAACTCAAATCTTTTTAATTTAATCCCTATTTATACCTCAGGTACTCAATGGCTTCGGGGATAAACTTAGCTCTCATGATTTGGGCGGCGAGCTAAATTGATCACTTTTTTTTAAGTAGACATCTCGACCTACTTCATACATCATATACCTGTACCTTCGTAACTCATACAAAAGGCCGAGTTAATCCTTTTCAACCACTTAAGCAACCACTGGGAACGAGAAAGTGGTCGATTCCTTTTTCACAGGCCAGATGGTAGGTTCTGTTTTGGACAACCTGTAGCCTGTTCTTGTTATTGATAGCATTCTTAGTTCACCGGTCGACCACGAAGAGAAAACGTATGTGGTCAATAAGATCGCGGGCCTAAATTTTGTGGGCTAAGTTGACACTGACACCAAAAAAATATATTTATGTCATAACGTATTTTGCATTACCTATTTTTCTTATTGTTTCAGATTCCGTGCCAGGGTTAAAGAAATCTCCAAACTGTTTAAATATCGTCCAAATAGTGCAATGGACACTGCAGTTTTTTGGATCGACTACGCCGCCAAATTCAAAGATTTCAACTACACGCCACCAGGTGCTAACACGCCATGTTACCAGAAGATGGGCCTAGACGTCTATGCAGTACTGGCGGCTATAACTTTAGTCATAGTGTTAATATTTAAAGCAATTTGCAAGATGTGCTCTGGAAAGAAACAACAAACGAAACAAGAAAAGAAATCGGCCAAACAAAAGACGAAACGTAGTTAATTGGATGTACCTACGTGCTTATATTAATTTATTAAGTCAAGGTGACGAGTGTCTGAACAACTTGCGTTCATAATTTAAATATGGGAAAACAGGGATCACATCACACAATAATGTTTTTTTTTCTAACTTGACTGTACCTACCTGAAAATTGAGTAATTTTAGTTTATTGCTGCAATAAAGTTTTATTTAATTATTTACGTGCTGTTTTTTTAATACCGTCCGTATAGTTTAATCAAGTACATTACGCTGATGCCTGTCTGTCATCCTTTGTACCAGTTTTTATATCCTCTAATTAGAACCCCCGACTTCTCTTTTCACGGGATACAGGTGTCTTGTTCACCTACCCTGTTAGGCCCTTTCTGTTATCACACTCGCTTATCGCGTCTGATAAGGGAGAACACACCCAAGCGACAGCGAGATGATCTTCACGTGTTAGAGGTGGACTATGTAGACACAATTAAAGTGATCAGGTGATCACTAATAGCATTTGTTCTATCTGTCGCTAGACGACACAAATTTCCAGCCACCACCCATTACAATTTAATAGCTGATATTTCGCACATCCACAAATATTGTGGATTTAGGGAAAAAAATCAATCAGTCATATTTCGAGAACATCATATTATGAGCATATAATATTTCGCGAACATCATATTGCACGAATAATATGATTACAGAAAATGATTACTTGCGAGTGTGATATTTAGAGCATATGATATCGAGCGACGGAGGGAATAAATTACAATTTGTTACTAATGCTAATGGCAACCTCTTAACTAGGTACTTTAAAGTACGGTTACGTACCTACGGTTATATTTATGCTTACTTTTCATTCACTGAAAGAGATTTTCCAGGACAATTACATTAAGTCAAGAGATCCGTGATCTCTTGACTCGCCTATTCCTTTGGGAAATGTAACCACCTACAGGTAGAAACGAAGATTTCGAAAAATGATCGAGAACTTTGTTAGTGAGATATAAGATTGGACAAAATGTACATACTTAGCCACCTTTATACGCAAGCAGTAGGTAGTTAAAACAGTCTCCCAACTTGTTACTGAATTTCAATGTCATGTACCTACATTGTAACAAAATTGAACAGTAGATGGATTCCTATTCATAGGTTTGACCCATGTTCCAAAATCCTCGACCTCGCCTATTGTGAGTGAAGCATCAAAGGCTATCACTAGATTTCATCCCATGCCGATGCATAACAACGCGCTTGTAGATAGGACCTAGGCAAGAATTTTACAATGTTGCAAGATATCCTGTGGAAGCGCTCGCATCGCTCTTGATTTATTTAAATTGTCCGTTGTTTCGTCCCACTCCGTCGTACGTCGAACTAACAAGAAATAGCTTGCAGAATATACTTAGAATTTGCTGCTGGTAATTTTGCTGTTTTAACTCTGATTTAGTAAGTCACAGAGAACGATAGAAATAGAAAATATCAAACATTGATATGTAACTTCGTACGTCGAAAAATTAGGACATAAATATCTCACAGGAATAGGAATAACTAACAGATCGGACCCACGCCGCCTGCCAGCTTATTATTAACCAGCACGCTTTCATAATAGTTATAGAAACTTATTTTAAGTAATCAAATTACTGTTTATGTATTTTGTAATCATTACCTTTAAAACTGATTGGTGGAGCACTGTCTGCAGTCTACTGGTAGTGATTGAATAGATTTCCTACTGTGATAGTAATATGAGAAAGATTCAGGATCACCATCAGCCTATATTTGTCCACTGCTGAACTGCTGGCGTCTCCAATTGCACTCCACTCTGATTTGTTTTCGGTTCCTCGCATGCAGTTTCTACCAGAGTTCTTTCGCGAATCATCAGTCCACCTTGCCTGAGGGCACCCAAAACTCCGTTTGTCGAGACGCGGTCTCCACTCAAGAACTTGTTATCCCTACAATATGCTGTTCCAGTAAGTTTAGTCTGATATTCAGTAAAAAATAAATAAATACACTTCACGCCTTTAAATCCCGAAGCGGGGTAGGTAGAGGCACTTGCTAAATTTCACTTGATATTCAGTATTAATTATTTATTGCAGAAATCTTCATCAAGTTGCAGCACGTTATATCTAGGTATGCCCTGTCCATGTCGTTACTTTCTTGCAGCACTGTGCAAGGGCTGCATAATTTCCCTCTTTCTTGGGTTCGTGTTAAGTGCATTGTTTATGTTTGTATTGTGTTAAGGAGACTCAGAGCCTACCCTTCTGTGTCATGTTTAAGGAGCATTTGCCCGTCACAAGACTCAATTCAATTAATTAAAGTTGGATCACAAGACTCGCGTCGGGTGCAAACTTTTTATACTTACAGCCGGCAAAAGATCCTTTATGACGATTTCATACTATTTGGTCAAAGCGCCTTATGTCACTTCTGCCAAATACGTATAAATCTCAAGCAGCACGCACAGCAAATAACAAAAACACAAACAGACAAAATCTAAATATGGGTAGGTAATAAGTAAAATATATGGCAATGGCATTTTTATTTGAAAAATAGATCTCTTTTGCGGCTTGAATATCATGCCATGTCACCTTAAAAATAGACTTCAACAATGATTCCTGAGATGGGGCAGATTCAATAAACACGACGTGTAATCTTTCACAGCATCCAACCATCTAAAGTGAGTATCACGTACAGTACAATCTACATGTGAAGCTTATTCAAGGTATGTATGTAATTTAGTTCTACATAGGTACAGCGACGAACATTCACGGAAGGGAAAATATTTTGAGGAATTTCCAGCTAACTACAGTACTTACACCTATTCTAAAAATACTAAATACCAGTACCTATGCATACATTGTACGGTATACGTAAGTTGGGCGTGGATGTCTCTCGATCAAAGTTACCAGACCAGGTTTACCCAGCCAAAATACCATGATAAACTTAAGATTCTGTGTGGTCCGTGAGTCAACATTGGAGCTTAGTAAACCCTCGGACCAGAAACTCTTATATGGTATTTTGATTGGTTCTTGACTGTTTCAGATTTTTAATAAGTAATGTAGTACTTATAACAAGATTTATTACAGTGCTGCGGCTAGTTCAAGTTAAGTTGTCCCTTATTTCAGTGGTGCGGCTAGTTCAAGTTAAGTTGTCCCTTAAAAACAGCGGGGCCTATTATTTATAGCACCCCATACGTTTTGAGATAATGTGTTGACGTATTTACTTACGACTATTCGCACTCTTTTCAGAAGAACTCTATAGGTAACAACATACAGAAACCACATATAACCAAAACAAAATGGCTTGCTGTTGCAAAGGTGGAAAGTGTGAGTAGATAACTATTCTAAGTGAGTAGCTTTGTTCAGGTAGGCGCCAGTATTAGATAGCTTCGTTACTAACACATAGATTTTTTTGCCTACTTAGCCCATTGCACTAGAGTCGGTAGATATATTTTTAAAGATTGGGGCTTGTCCAGTTACCTAACGTACTGTATATTTCTTACATTAAAATTAAATATATTACATATTCCTCCTTACTGTAGATTATCATCACCATTGTGGAGGATTAATCCATGGATTTGTCATATTTTTCCAGCGGGCGCTTCGGCTTCAAGCTGTCTAGGAAGATGCGATCTGCCAAAACACAAATGTTTAGATCGCACAGAGTCGAGGCGAAAGGGGATGGTTCCAAAACACATGGGATGGCTGTACACAGCTAAAGATTCTCCAGATTTTCAGGTTCGTTTATATTCTTAATCGGACCCTTTAAATGTGTGTATTATTATTTAATTAATACACGTATAAAAAATAAAACTACGGCATGCTCATACCTCTACATAGGCTACAAACTCATTGAGTTTGTAGCTTCGAGAGACGTAATGTGACCTACCTAGATAGATACCTATCTACAACTGTGTCAACAAGTGTGATATGCCTTAACTATTATAAAAATAAATGTTACAGCTGCGGTGTGGCTGGCGCCCCGGACACATATTCTGCCCTGTCCTCAGGAAAATTGAACAGCATAACTGCATGAAAGTTGATTGCTGCTCCTCTGCCTGCTCAAGACCGCCGTGTACGAAGCCAAGTTGTTGCGCTACCCCACAATGCCTTCCCATGTTCCCTGTGCCGCCTGGATGCTGCAAACAGCCACCGCCGGGCGTACCGCTCATCAGGGTTACGAGACACGGAGGCCAGTACACCCTCAGCACTGCACCACCAGAGATAAGCAATGCTCCCTCAGGCCCATACCCACTCAAGTATGTTTTGGACACAGACGACGAAGCACCACAAAACGCAAAGTTTAGCGTCGAAGCCAAATTCAACGATTACCATTTCGACTACACCACATCCAACAGCTCATTCGTTTTGGACTTTACGCCTCCCGAACCGAAATGCTCAAGACCATGCGGAAAACCGTGCGGCAAAAAAGTTCCCTGCCCCGAACAGTGTTGAAAGATTTACAAACGAATTCATCCATATACATAACATCCACAACAAACATAACATCTACTTATACCTACTACCCACAGGCAAATACTAAGTAATAAATCGTATTTACTAAAGAAATCTTCGTTTTAGTTTACCTTTTTCTATTGGGATCCAGTTGATTCCTTAGATGAGCATACATATTATGGATGGGGTTGTAAGGTTGCACAGTAAAGTCATTTCATTTTGTATTCTATCGTAGGTAGGTAGGTGGTACTGATGTGCCACTCAGCCCTTAATTATGTTTATGAACACTTTCTACATGGAAACTTAATTTCTTGAGGGCGATCGTAATACTGATAAGATTATAAAGGTAAATTAGAAATTTAGCCCTCTGTCCACTAAAATTCATTAAAAGATCCATTGGTGGTTTCCACTTTTTTGTTCACTAAGATCCATTATAATTATTAAATAACAAATAGGTATGGGATACACTGGTCATAACCCGCCAAGGCCGGTCTATAAAGCAACTTTGCAGAACTGTTACAATGAAAATAAAACTGATACAATTATATACCCACCTTGATTTTTCGTTCTTGTGATTGGATCTTTACGGAAGAGTATACGGCATAATTTTTTTTAAATATTTAACAATGGTTTTATCCTTCTGACACGTTTGTATCACTGTATCACCAACTTTATTTGTTGTTACGAGTAATGGATCTTTATTGACAAAAAAGTGGAAAAAGATCCACCAATGGATCTTAACGGATTTTAGTGGACGGAGGGAAATTTAGTTTCATGATCGCGAGTGTATACATTTAAGATGTGGATTGGACTAAGAGCCACTTTTTGCAAGTCTACATCCTAAATATTGTCTCCATTTGAAAATGACATGGGAACATCTTGGGGGGACCACGAGTCCGGAAGGAAATTTATAACTAGAGCCCTCAGTTCAATACTTGCCAATTAGGCATCGCGCTAGTTCGGTCTCACATAATCAGTCGAGATTTTTGTGCATCGAACTCAAGTTAACCGTGGCTTTTGAAATGTCGACAATCAAATGCATCGATATCGTGAACGTTCGACATTTGGTGTTCGGAATTTTGTTACATGGTCATTGGGCATTCGATCTCAAGTAGAGAACCCATTTTTAATTAATTGTAGTATAATATAGTCGAATAGTACATACAAAATATCTTTAATGAAACCATCTGTAATCCTCGTGGTTGCGCTAAGGAGTAACACACATATAGATGAGAGACAATATAGATAACTACTACGGCTAAATTGCGTGGGTACTTCAAATGGTAAAATTTGATAGTAACATTTTACCTTTCGGTCTGACCTCTCCCCTGACTGGATCCAGAGATATCAGACTGAAAGAACAAGTCATTCACGCTTATCTCTTACCAAATGCACTAATAATTGCGGTCAGTCAAGTTTGACTAGTGTAGGTAAATAAAAAAGTATAGTATGTAATGAATTATAAGTGTTTATTGCTTATAATCATAACTAAAATTAATTGCCAACAGTTATATAGCAACATTACTAATAACAGAATATACTAGTAAACACTAAATGCATTAAAATGAATCATTAACTGACATTTCCAGACTTCTGTGATAAAGCTAACATATTTTCATTTGCTATCATCTGAAACTCGTGGAATCTCTGTGAAACACGCTGATTTGTTCTGAGGTACTTTTCCATACAGTTCACTGTACATTTTTCCTGTAACAAGATAAAAATTTAATCAAATATTATCTCTACTAACATCTCTTTGGATTTGACTACAATAAGGTTGAGGTAATAATAATAAAAAGTTCTTTACCTCTGCAGACCGTAGAGTTCTTGAGGTGAAGTCATGAACACAATCATTGAAACACAACTCTGAAAGCTTATTGTACTGGACGAGGAAGTCTTTAAACTGTAACAAAGAAGAACTATGATTAATAAACCCATAACTATATTACGCAAAGGACAGGATGGTGGGGCACCATCTAGTACAGTCCCTTTGTACCACTGGGGTACCATATTATAGCAAGCACATTGTTGTGACATACTGACAATATAAATGGTGTGTGGTTATAAATTATACAACATGGCTCCTTCTTTTAAGAAAGTACTTATTTATTTTACAAAGTAATAATGATCCCACAATCTATAGTAGTATGTAGTAAAAATAACAGGTTAGTAGTAAAAAGTACAGACAGAGAACTCCTAGAAGATAACATTGATTAGTACAGCATCCCTGTGTCCCCTTAGTAAATACACTTTATGCCTGTCTCTTAGAGGGATTGGCAGATACATAACAGATCCCCCTTTCTCACAATCTAGACAGATCCTTTTAACCTTAATCAGGCAAATTTTTGTATGTGCCAGCCACTTTCAAGTACTTTTACGCCACCTTCTTATGAAAAGAAAAGCATGAGTACCTAGTGGTACCAAATAAAGAATACCCAGGTTTGATGCTTTTAGTTGGTGTTTCCAAAAACTAACCTATGGATTTCAAAACATTATCAATGATATGAATAAAGAGTGTTGGTATGTGAATTAAGAGAGCTAGTATAACATTTAATAGATTATAGTAACTTTATATTGGAATAGGAGGAGCTGTACTTATTACAACATTACAACTTACAGTTTTTATTTGATCTACTTCGCTCATTTCCGGAGTCGCCATTATTTAACTCTACAGTATGTTTTTATAGAAACAAACTTTAAAACAATACACCTAACCTTGTGTAACAAAACTTTTTGAATCTATACTATTGATCAAAGTTTCAATGTTTTTCTAAAAGTAGGGTTATGTTTCAATGAATGAGCTATTGATATTGAATGAGTAAAGAAAAATGTTACCAATAAAAAAAACCTTTTAGGGCAAAGCCGCCCAACTACCATTCTCCTCATTCACTAATCGCCCATCTCGGCCGTGCAAGTGGCATTTACGAACTAAAAAGTTTGTTAAATTACTTTATTTTTACATAATTATTTGATATTTGAAGTTAATATGATATTCGAAGTTGTATGGCCACTTCTTACTAATGCAGGTTCCATATAAATCATACATACATTGTATGTAACACGATTTTTTTTTCACAATCTTCAAAACATAACTTAAAATTAACAAAATAAACAGTTGTTGTAAACACACTACACGCTCCTGTTTACAGCAGTTGTAGAGTAAAAATAATCTGTGTAAAAAAATCTAGACTGTCAAACGGAACGGACTCGCAGTGTGGTATTGTAATTTAGAATTATTGTTTTCGAGTTGTTTATTGAAATGAATGAGTCTGAGGACGGTTTGACTACAATTTGTGATTCTGCGGTAACTATAATTTCTGAATAAATATTATTGATTTTAGTGTAAAAGGCCCTAGTTCCTACACAATGTATCTTTCAGGCTTCCTTGGTAGAAGGATGTCGCCTTCCAGTTCGTATGCAAGGCGGTAATGATTGGCCACTCGCAGAAATTATTAGTATCAAAGAAGTCCGGGGACAGAAGTGTTATTACGTCCATTATGTTGACTGTAAGTATTTTTGTACATTTTAGAATACAAGCTATTGTTTTGTTGTCATTTTGCAACACAATTCTTATTCTACTATTTTCTATGTTTACAAATGTATATTTCGATTATTGTTATGTTCGTGAGCTTTGCGATGTAGCAAATAAGGCTAAGATTTCATTTCCTGTATTGCAGCATTACAAATCTATACACTAACACTGAACCTGAAAAGTGCAGCACACTATTTTTACTGGCTTTCATAATATTTACTGAGAATATCATATCTTACACACAATGTATCATCATTATCACATAAAGTGTGTCAAGAAGGTATACTATACATGCATTGTGCTGGAATTTAGAATTGTTACCTTGGGAAACGGTAAACACACAGTATATGTTAAGATGATTAAACATTGTCAGTGAAACACCATAATTGCTTGCGAGTTTAATGTTAACAACAGGCAGGCAGGCAAACAAGAATGGTATTCTTTTTGAAACTGTTCAAACATTATCTATGAAAGGGTGATTTCTTTTAAATTTCACCTTCTTTTGATTTTTTCATTTGAAAGGTGTCCCAAAGGTATTGGCAGTGGCTATGGATATCCACTTATCACAGTCCTTGTAACCCCCATCACTTTCATGCCTTAGGCTGTGGTGTCACTGCTGACCATGAATGATAAACTAGTATAACTATGAACTGTAAACAAGTTAGCAATCAGTGGGAAGCAAGTTTCAGTTTCAATAGTTTTGTTGCTGGGCTATAAGAGTGTGTGCTAGTGTGACGAGCTATTACTCGCTACTTCATTTACAGCCTTAGACATACATACGCACATTGACTATATGCTTGATGTTTTGTGAAACCTGTGTCCACGTCACAAATCCCATTTATATTCCCCATATAACATAAACCATGTTTCACTTTTCTCTTATTACTCTAGAATGAAAAAAAAAACTACCTTTGCAGCATGCTTGCATATTTTACAACTGCACTTAAGCAAAAAAATAAAATGTCGAACAGTATGTGTAAAGCTGATATTTTTTCTGTTAATTAGCTGAGCATTTATATGAAATTCTCACTTGATGAATGAAAACAGACAAAATTTTGAATGTCACATAATGATTTTTATGTGTTAATGCAATTCCATTTGCTAACAATTTTTTGACAATGGAGAGCAGGGACTTGATACCGGTAGAAGAATAAGGGTATTATACCGGTTAGGCCTTTTTATACTGAAATTCGTAGCCGGACATTTTATACCGTTATTCGTAAACGGTATACGGTACAGAGCGATAGCAGGCGTCTTCGGGTAGGTAGGGCGGGGCGCGCAGGCGGTAACAGGACTCGCGCGTCAGGCAAGTGTCACCCACCCCGCCCAAGCCGATATTTTAGAAAACCCTTATGTTGCACTATCCGGTCCTTGATGGAGAGAGATAGTTGTTCAACTAACTGCTAGCTTGATTGTTGTTAGTTCAATTTCTGCCTCAGACTTTATTAAAGTATATACTTATACTTCAATGATGAGCCAAGATATTTGTTGTTTATGCTGTGTTTGATCTATTTATGTATCAATACATAACGTAACACACAGTCGCCTCCCACTAACTGTCCCTATGTATGCTTAAATCATTAAAAGTACATAAAGGATTTTGATGCAGTTTTCTTTAGCAGATAGAGTGATTCTTGAGGAAGGTTTTTATGTACAATACTTTCATATAGTAGCAGATGCACACTATTAATAATGTAATATGGCAAAACAATGTTGCCAGGTCACCTAGTGTATTATAATATGTAATTAAGTCTCGACCATAATAAAGGTTGGCCAAGTTGGAAAGTCAAGTGACACTATGTAATATCCCAAGATTTTGTATTATTACTATTATGTGTTAAAAAACAACATAATAATGGATGTTTTCTATACACTTACATAAAATTTACCTCAATTCCAGTTAACAAGCGTCTTGATGAATGGGTTTGTGAATCATGGCTTGACACACGCAAGGTACAGTTCCCGCGTGGTGATGGAGCACCTGCCACAGGGGGTACAACAACGCCTAAGAAAACACACATTGGATCTGGAGGCGGCATCATGCCTAGTGTTCTTAGTAAGTAAATTTCCTACAGTAATAGTTTTAAATATAGTGTAGCACAGTTTGCCTTTATTCTTGTATAACAGTCTAACTTAACTGGGGTTCTTTTTGTTCGATTCTATCATGTGTTATTTCTTATTAAGAGTACCAAGTAATCAATTCATTAACTGGATTCAAAGGTTTTTTCATTAACTTACATTCAGGGATATGGTATGAAGTAGATTAGCATAATAATTTTGTAACTTCGGTCAATGTATAATTTGTAATACCTGTTTGACGTCTTAGATCAATAAATATTATAGATATTAGTTTAGACCAAATTGTTCAGGTCCAAATACTTGTTCATTAGATATTGTGTATTAAATAATTGGTGTAAATCTAATCTAGAATTTTGTTTGACAGATGAGACTGTCAGCAATGATTCACAGAATCAGAGTCAGAAGTTTAATAGCAGTAGCACTAGAGATGCCAATAACATACTGAACTTCAAATTTGCACCACCCAAGAACCATTCAAGTGAAACATTGAATGGTGGTACGCAAAAGGCTCTTACAGTTGGTATGTGACAATTTATTTTTCTAAATACAGGATGACTTTGCGGTCCTGACCCGGACCTACTTTTTCTTACTCAGAAAATGACAGCGATTTCATTAGTACCTGTACTTCTTTTCCTAAACTTTTTTATAAATGTTTATGTGAATATACATTTTGTGGTAAATTTTGGATAAGAAATAATAATCAAGTTTAAAATGTCTCAGTCACAAAAAGGACTATGCTATTGGAATCACTATAATTTTCTGAGTTACAAATCTTTGGCCCGGATTTTGATCCCGAAATCAGCCTGTATATGTTTGTGTTAATACTGTGCTATTAGGCAGTATCCTGTTTGGTGCAAGATCTGAGTAATAGTTCTTTTATTATAGATCTGTTTCCTATGATGTAGTTTATAAGTGCTCCTAACTAAACTACCATCTAACATAAGTTGAATGTCCCAAATGCATGAGACTTTTTAAAAATACAAAAGCTTTTCCTCTTACTCCAAATAGCTTCTGTTTCCTTCCCTTTCATTCAGAACATTCCTAATCTCAAATTGAGTCAAAACTTTAGGGATTATGCTGGGCACATAGTAAATCTATTTTATTATGTTTTTAGTATCAAAAACTTTTAAGTGACTTCACAAAAGGAAGTTTCTCTTTTCTTTCAGTACAAATCTATTTATTATTATACCTACTATCATACATACATACATATAGTCAAAGGACATGTGACTTTGTTTTGAAATTCAGTTATTTTAAAATTAACTTTTACCACCTTTATAATCAAATGATTAAGTAAGTACAAAGGACTTCAGTAAACCCTTCTCATACAATGGACAACATAACTTGAGCTTTGACCTTATTATAAAGTACACACCATGCCTGAATTATCTCCCATACGACATAACTTACCTCTTATTTTCAATTAAACCATAGACAATGAAAGAAATTATAATTTTGAATTCTGTTGCATATACATAGAGTTCATTCAAAATAGATCTGATATTGTGTGACTTAGGACGGGCAGAAATTAACAAGTGTTGAAGTAGCACTTGGGCATAGTTTGTCTCTTTTACACAGTATTGATTAGAGCAACTCAAACATTATTTGAACAGACATCCATAATAAAGAAGTTTGTTAATTGCTTAGTCTTAATCTCACATCTCTCATTTATTATTTAGCTTTACTTTTTTTATATAACACGAAAAGATACTGACATTTGTTAATCAGTAGCAATAAATAATACTCCATCAGTGAAGAATTTTCTGGGCCTTTGATTTCGTTAGCGAAGATAGATGGCGCCAGCTGAGCTCGCTGAACGATGAGCACAAATGTTTATAATAGTTCACACGTCCCTAAATGCGGAAAAAATCAGTAAGGGTTTTCTTTACGTGTTTTAGTTTTAAAATATTGGCTTTACTACGTGCCTGATACACGAGAGTCCGACACGTGTGTGCTTCCTGATTCTTTAGCTCCCGATTGTGCCACATCTGTGTGTGGTGAAATTTGAAACCGTATTGATGTGTCTTATGCCTACAGGTGAGCCGCGTCAGTTAGTTTCTCGGCCCAGCAGCCCCACCCTGCCCCATGAGCCGGCCGCTCTGCTCAACGGCGGCGCAGTCCTCGCGGCCGCGCTTCACAAGCGCATGAGCAGGAAACGGAAAGCGAACTCGTTAGACAATGAGGTTGGCTAATTTGTTTAGTTATGCAGGAGTTTCACAGTCGTTAATAATATCTTAAGAAAACTTTCATACTAAAAGGTGTAGGAGCTATATCTTTGATAAGTTTGCATTTTAGGTTGGTTAAGTATACACAAAAACGTGAGTGAATCCAAGTATTTAAAGTACACATTACAGTTATTTTCATAACGTGTAAAAATACAACAAATAAAGTTAAATATTTTTGGTGAATAAATCAGAATCAGCGGAGAACAGAGCAGTGGACATCAGTTGGTGATGATATTTCTGTTATGATAATATTTTAGTAAGAAACGCTGCTCTCTTGATTCAGTATTCAACAATCACCCGCCCGAAGATCCTTGTAGGATTGTACAGTGAACCATGCCTAAAATGACATTAAGACAAAGTTTTCATATCGTGACAAGAAAAAAAATAACCTTCTTGTCTAATGACATTCATATGAATAATATTAACATTAGGGTGCTAGATGTGTGTCTTGACGGTCAGTAGTACAAATCAACGACAACACAATATTGTGTTCGTATGTCCAGCACCCGCCACCCCCAGTGGAGCCGGAGACGATAGATGTTGGCGAGAGCGTGCCCTCGGGCGCGGTCACGCCCAACGCCCGGCCCCGCACCTCCGGCAGCATGCTGGCACACGGACACGACGACCTCGTCACCAGGATGAAGAACCTCGAGATGATCGAACTGGGCAGACACCGAATAAGGCCGTGGTATTTCGCGCCTTATCCGCAGGTAAGTGTTTGTTGATGACGCAACAATAACCCCTTAATGGAAAGACTGAATAACAGTGTACAATTTTCTCGTCTGGAGCATTCAATAAGTTTTAAGTTAGAAATTATACTTTATGTTGTGTAATGCGTAAAGAAAAATAGGGCGTAGTTTCCTCCAATGTGATTTTGACATCTAAACTTATAACCCTCTCTAAGTTTTGCGTTAGATTTTCTAACTCACGATTTGCTACGTTTAAACGTAGGTAGGATCCTCCATAAAAAAATCATTTGTACACTATTAATTTCTCTTAAGTGTCCAGTCTTCTGTATACCTCAGTATTTCAGTATTTCATTACAGTTAGTAAAATAGTCCATATAAATAGCTGAAGACATTCTATACAAACATGTAATCCTTGTGTTTTAAAAGAAAAAAAATGATATTATTATGTCAATATCTGTTAGCTGACGAATATTTTTCTATTTCAGGAAATGGTGAACCTTCCATGTATATACATTTGCGAATTCTGTTTAAAATATAGGAAAAGTAAAAAGTGTTTGGAACGACACATGGTAAGTGCTTCATTTGTTATACGTTGCTCGCATTATTATGCTGCGTTTTGTTATTGCACATATTTCATGATTAAATATTATATCTATCTCTTACAGGTTAAATGTAAACTAAAGCATCCCCCAGGCAACGAAATCTACAGGAAAAATAGTATATCATTCTTCGAAATAGACGGCCGGAAAAACAAATGTTACGCACAGAACCTGTGTTTGCTAGCAAAATTGTTCCTAGATCACAAAACATTGTACTATGACACAGACCCGTTTTTATTTTACGTCATGACAGAGTTCGATTCGAGAGGTTTTCACATAGTCGGATATTTTTCAAAAGAGAAGGAGAGTACCGAAGATTACAATGTTGCATGTATATTGACCCTACCTCCGTACCAAAGGAAGGGTTACGGAAGATTACTCATAGAATTTAGTGAGTATTATTATTATCTGTTTATAGGCAAACCGTTTAACAGAGAGCCCACAAAGGCCTTGTATTTTTCTAACTGTAGCCAAAGGTATTATGTAATCATGAGATTTATTCTATGAATACTCTTAAATTTTATAGTGATCGCTGTCACGGCCCCACTCCTCACCTCTTCACATTGCATGCCCTGACTCTCTGTTAAATTGTTTACCCACAGTGTATTATTTGTTTTATGTGTCAGTTACTAAGCAAACGTATGATATTGAAGGTTACGAGTTGTCAAAGTTCGAGGGCAAGACGGGATCTCCAGAAAAACCGCTATCGGATCTTGGTCTACTTTCTTACCGAAGTTATTGGGCTCAAACAATCCTCGATATTTTGCTCAACGTCAAACCTATTGGTGATAATGAGAAACCGTTAATTACCATCAAGTAAGTATAATAATAACGGTATTTGTATAACAATTTTGTTTTCTCGACATCCAGCATACGGAACGATGGTAGTGAAATATTTGTTTGAATTGTGCGAGGTGTTCATAAAATATGCAATGTTTTTTTCTGCCCACGATATTTCCTGTTTGTTAAATATAGCGCACCAGCGCATCGTCCATATTATATTATAGGAACACGCAATAATTTCTCACCTAACTGGGTTATTTTATAGATTTGTGTAGTGTGCGAATTTCTTATTTTCATATGAGAGTTGGTATTGTAATAATTTATGCTTGTTCGATTGCGTTGAAATATGTTATTCTGTCACGTAAACTGTTGTGTTTGATATTTATTCCCTTCTAGATAACATGTATAAATCATGCAAAAAGCGCCCATGTGCAATAGCGAATTAACTCTTACATGTGTTTTACTCTTTATAATATGACTGAAAGTAACTCACGAATCAGTCTTGTTCAAGAGAAGTTCAAGTCTTGCTAAGAATGCGTTTTATGCGAATTATCGATTAATTGTTTGTCAATTTTTATAATCATAGAAACTTGATGAAGGACAAAAGCTCCAAGTGCTTAATTTGACTACTAATCATGTTATCTACCTTTTTCTTATATATAAAAATGAATTGCTGTTCGGTAGTCTCGATTAAACTCGAGAACGGCTAGATCGATTTGGCTTATTATGGTCTTGAATTTTTCGCGGAAGTTTTAAAAGGTGTATCTCATCCAAGTAAGTGAAGTACAAAGGCGACTTCCTATGGCAAAACAAAAGTTTGCCAGGAGAGCTAGATTGAGTATTGAGTATATGGATCAGATGCATATTTATTAAAATAATAGACTCACATGCCAAGCTAGACAACGGTTTAGCCTTTAGTCTATACAATCAGCGAATTTATCGTGTTTTTTGTAGTTCAGAATTTACTTTGCTTTGCGAACGATTGAAAGCATAATACGGCACATGCGATTTCAATAAGTCAACATATTAAACATCTATATGTAAGTACGCTAAGCAAGGTTCGTGTGGTGACGAAAATATCACGTTGGAACCCGCACAACAATTGTTAGAGCTCTATAAAGGCGATTCGCAACACGTTTGTGGTAAATTCCCTTTTTGAAAGGCATTTTAATAGGCTCGCTAATCCGCCTACGATTTTAAACTATAGCGCATGAAGTACATTTATCTCTTATGTTATTTAACAATATGAAGTCTATTTGGACAGCTTAATTTGTACATTTACTGATAATGCGAAATGACTCATTTACATATACCAGCTACTACACTGAAATCACTCATAGAGTGAGATAATCGTGTATACAATTTAAGAGATTAACATAACATTCTATACTGCCGTTCAACGAATAACGCAGATTATATGGCAGAGTTTGATCATCATTAAACTAAAATAAGTTTGATAATAAAAAAAAGTTTTAATTTTATAAGGTGGAATACCTGCAATATCGTATAGTCAACCCTTAAGCATGTATCAATGATCAATGATTATCCGTATTTCTTTTTTGAGGGAAAACATCGTGATTAAACGTGATATATTGATGTTAGAACCTCTAATGGCGGTGGTAGCACCACCTATACATATACTCTCGGTGAAATGTGACAAATCGCTTAAATTTAATCGCCAGAAATAAAAGCGAGTTTTCAATAATATTTTACAACGCTTAACCAGAAACAGTTTCCACCTCTATATTAATAGCTTTATATACATACTAGTGGATGCCCCGCGATTTCATTCGCGTAGTTTCAGTATTTCATACAAACTATAACATATAACCTCTATATAGCGACGCGACCAACAGGATCTGGGTAAAAAATCCTATGTCCGTCTCCCGGTTCTAAGCTACCTCCCCACCAATTTTCAACCAAATCGGTTCACCCGTTCTTGAGTTATAAGTGGAGTAACTAACACGACTTTCTTTTATATATATAGATGTAGAGTATTATAACTAATTCGCTGTGCAAAGCTGTGTTACTCATGCGTCTGTCCCGTTCTCGTTAGAGTTTCGATAATCTAATATGTCTGTGTTACTTAATTATAATATAGCATTTGAATGCCGAAACAACAATAGAATTTCAGTCGTTTTAAAAGTTTTTTCGTTTTTTTTTCTTAAATTTATTACTAAGTATAAATAAGGTGCTAATGTTCTGCAAAGGTTTATTTTTTTTAAACATAACATGAAAAGTGTGTAATGGTATACAAAGTGCTTTGCGATTTACCTGTTACTTGAATGTTATTATTTTTGGAAACCGATTATTGTTTAATTTACTCTATACATATTACATGTTTGCTATGCGTTGATAATATTGTGATTTAAATATTGTACCCTAACGACAAAAACAATGTGGTTTAGAAAAATAGCATTGAAGATTCATTATACTACCTGGGTTCCACGTTTCCATAGTTTCCCTAATTATTCTAAGGAAAACTTAAAAAAAAAAACAATCACATCTTATTAGACCCAACATATTAAGACCGATGTATTCTTATTGAATTAAAGGAAAATACAACCTATTCAATGTATTGTAAAATTTACAGTGAAATCTGCGAGTTGAGCAGCATCAAGAAAGAAGACGTCATTAGTACATTACAAAACTTAAACCTGATTAATTATTATAAGGGACAGTATATTATTTCCATTAACCAGGTGAGTTCACAGTGAGACAGGTACATGACAATTTTAAACATTTGTAGCTAAAAATACTATTTTGTGCACGTATTATGCTGCTACCTCCGTATTCATAAAAAAAAACATTTACTTACAACTAGACGTTAACTATTCATGAAGGTGAATAAAACGAGTTCATAATCTACGAGATCAAGTTTATTGTTTAGTGTCCGGACACATAAAATAGAAACGATTCGGGCAGCGGGGGCAAGCTGCCAGCGGCTTATTGAAATTGCTGACTAACTTATTAACAATACTATGTTTCTACAGACGTTTGTCAACTTCGAGCAGTTTTTCCGTATTTAGTGTAATTTAAACCAGCTTTGAGACTTCACACTAGTAGTCACTAGTGCTGTCTACTATATGAATACCACGATATAATATTGTTATGCTCAAGAATTAAAGTTCAGCTCGTACAATTGCATATTGTGGCGCATGTACCACAATTATAAGACTATAGTAATATCTGCATTTGTCTTGGCATGTCTTATTGCTTATTGGACGGTGGCCACTTATAGGATGATAAGGTGTAATATCCCTTAACAATAAACATTATCACCCTTACTAATAAAGCCGGTGTAACTTAAACCTATGTTGTTACAATTCCATTGAAAATGGTTATTTTGACAGACCGATAGGTTAAGTTGAGCTTGGTGCATCTAGGGAATAGCTATACCGCGTTTATTAGTAGGATCCTGTCTGTCTAACGTCTTAAGACAGTGGAACTGTCTCCAGGGCCCATCGCGTTACAGTCCTTAATTAAATGTAAGTTTACCGAATCGTGTTTATGTTTAACAAGCGACGATCCATTAATGTCAAAATGACTATATAGTTTTGACGCCAAATAGCTCTCTGTAAAGTTCGTAAAATATACAAGGGGTGAATAGAATAGAACAAAACACAGTTTTCAATGTATCCTCTGCAAAACTTGTTTATTTTGAAAGTCGGTAAAGGTTTATGCAATGCAAAATATTGAATAGTCGTGTAGTGGCGTGCAATTGGAGAGGACTATGTCCAGCAGTGGGCGAATATGGGCTAGTGATGATGATGAAAATATTGAATACCTACCAAATGATTTTTGATCCTTAATACGACGTTCTAGATATCATCATAGCGTTATAAATATACTTGGTGACATGTTTGCTTAACTTAACAAGCGTTTCCGTTTACTTTAAGATTACTTAAAAAACTTTGAAAGATATAAGTACTCTCATTACCGAAAGTCCCAAGTCCTCAACAAACCACCTCTGACCCCCTCACTGGATTGGACATCCAGCAAATGTCTTGTGCCCATAATGTTATGCTAAATTGCAGGAAACTTTGCAGCAGCACGAGAAAGGCTTGGAGAAGCAGAAGCTGCGTGTTGACCCCAAATGTCTGCACTGGACTCCCAAGGACTGGTCGAAAAGATCAAAATGGTGAGTGACACATTCTGTTGTATCCATTTGTTGCTTAGGTTCAACCACTTCTCAATAAGGTAACCAGTGAAAGTTATGTAGGTACATGGTGATTTGGAAGTACCCTTTTGAGCCGAAGACCACTGTTTGACACATACAAAACAGAACAGAGCACGAAAAGTCACTCAGCCTACTGATAGGGTCAACCAAAGACGACAAATTATGTTCACATTGTATACAAAATCGATCACCTGATTGCAGTGGCGTGCCCACCATATAGGCAAAAAGACACTGCCTACCTTAGTATTTTGGCTTTCCGTCCTAATAATAGAGTTATTCCTAGATCTTTTTTTGTTGTACTCACGACATACTAGGCTAACGAAGGTCCTGTGTTTTGTGGGTGAGAAGATAGGTAGGAACCTATATTTCGTATACATAGGTGTCAATCCTTGGGGATTACTGCCTTACCTTGTCGTAAAAGCCAGTGCACGCCACTGCCTGATTGTACATTTTGTATGAAGAGGCTAATATGTTTTCGTTTCTCAGACTTGACTCCGAAAAAAAGTGACTCTGTAGGGTACACATACAAACTGACTTTGTGCCCTACGCGTGGTGGCCTTCGGCTTCTTAAGGAGTATTTCCGTAATACCCTGTAGACAGCGTTTTAGACGTCTAAATACGTATACGAAACATTTACATGAATTACTATTTTAATTCTAAATTGCCGAATGCATCGACGCCTCCACAACAATCGTAGAGCACACTAAACTTTATCTTCCGCATCGATCAAATAGCGTTGGCGTCGGACCAAACCTGTCGTTTTTCATTTCATCGAGTACCAATATAGTAGTCATGTGATTGCAAATTAAAACAACTCTTCAATAAGTTAGGCAATTGGGATAGTTGCGAAAACTTTAATAGTTGAACGTGTCTACATACTGGTGGGAATAACGTTAATTACTTCAGTAATACTGAGGTTGTGTTATTTTTGCCGCAGTGTATGAAAATCAAGAACCTGGGAGCCAGTCCCAGCGCCCCGCCCTCCTTCTCCAACTAAGTATGAATTGAAAGTGGTCATCAGATGTGTACCTCTCATTGATCCTAACATTTAGAACAATTGTAGCTTCATTGTGTAAGCTTACCTCACAGTCCCTTTTGGTTTTGGCATTTATTCTTTTGTTTGTCTCTCTCCTTCTCCTCGTTGGTTGCCATGTCATGCTCCTTCTAAGCTGTGTCTGTGTCACCACATAATTTTCACCTTTCCTTCATAATTTCGCCTAACTTGTGGATAAGAGGGTTTGTAGTCTAATGTCTCGTTTGTCAATTACACTCGGTGTCAGAAATAGCGCACTTAGCCCGAAAAAAACTTCAAAGCCGTTTTAATCAAAGTCAGTTTAAGACAAAAATAGATCTGATGTTCATTACGTAATTTAATTAATGTTGACGGAAAAAAGAAATAAGTGAATCAATAGTATAGTAAACAAAACTTGGCAAAACCAGCACAACAACCAACAAAAATGGGTTGTTGTCGACTGTTACAGGAATGACCTGGACGGTTTCTTTTTCAGTACACTACGTAATATTTTGGTTGTTTTTTGCTGTAGCTCTTTAGTTGTTTTTTTCTTGAAGTCTTGATGGCTAATGCAGTAAGCGAGCTCTTATTCGTTACAGTTCCTTACTATTCAAGATATTTGGCTGTTTCACTTATTTTGCTTTCGTTTTCATAAACATTTATAAAATTACTATAAGAATGTTATATCATAGTCCATATTACATACCATTATGTAAAGCAGCTATACTGAAAATGGATTTAAAGTTAGTTTTGTCCTTTGTGCGCCATTTTTGAATCCGAGCGTACTAGTTAATGAAGCGTTTGGGCTAGCTTCACATAACATTTTACCCGTTGTAGTAACGCGTTGTCGATGTCTAAATTAACTAACGTCGCATGTTCGCTAACAAAAAATCGCACGCATCTTGTACAAAATCGTATACTTACATAGTTTGCTTGTCATTGTGTTATTGAAATACAGTGTAGCGAGATTAGTGGCCACGTGTGTGTGGTCTCGGTGTTCATATTCCATCATGTAATTTACAAACGCAGTCTATGTGAATAATAACAGGATAATTCTATTAACCGTTCAACATTAGCGGACATTTAAATTCGTCATAGATTTTTATGAATGTGTACAAATTAGATAGGTGTACTGAAACTATATTAGCCGAGGTATAGTGTCAATAAATGTCTTGTCACATAACGATTATGTACAGTGTTGTTAAATTTCTGGTTTATAGGTGTAAATAAATATTTTGAAATATATTTCATTCTACAGTTGTCAGATCAAAAAGAATAGTGATTAATGTTTGTTTGGGGAGTCGCCCACAGTCCTCAAGCCCTTCGCGTATAATATTAATGTCGAGAGTAACCTATTTTCGGAAGCATTACGTAATAAAGTACCCACGGACAAATTAGGTACTTAGGATATTTGCCGTTGTGGGTTCACATTTTTTTTGTGTCTGCTCTCAACTGGGATTTAAGGTACCTGTAATGTAGAATATCGGAAATAGCTACATACATTTAATCTTGTCACATCACTAATGTATCACCCATATATTTTCAGGTAGCGGAGATGTACTCTGTGCATTGTATACATACTTACATAAATATGTTTCTAAGTCAGGATCTGTCGGTGGATGCTTGTGTGTATCTGCCTAAGTATATTTCATATAAATGTGATAATTCTAACTCATCAACATTGTCATATTGTAAATCGTACTTACCCCCGGTTTCTAAAAGAATTTTGGCGCAGCACGTTGTCTAAAACTTGTGGTTAATCTTGGTTTCAACTTTCATTTTATGCACGGCAATGTCCATTGTATGTATGTTCAGGAAAAGTAAACATCCAAGAGTTGAACTTGGAGCCAAAAGTGTCATTGCATGGCGCCCGCATTCATGAATTTGGCAACATCAAAACAGATCAGCGCTATGATTGGCAGTTGGCGGTTGTTTAGCGAATCACAGCGTTGGTCAACTGTTTTGCAAATTGATTTCTCTTCGGGAAACCGTGGGCGAATATCGATTTCATTAATATTAAAACACTCATATTTCAGTTCCTTATGGTACCTATTCATTTTAGCGGATGATGATTGAACAATGTAATAGTGAAGTATTGTTATGTCGAGTAATTTTGTTAGCAGTCTGAGGATCAAGCACTTTTTTTAATAAAATGATACTTAAGTGTGAGTCGATTCCGTTCCCGTTCACAATAACGCCAAGTATGTTACACTCTCGTAGTTAAATCGCTCTGGCGTCGCAGCGTTAAACGATGCATCGCTGTTTTACTAAAGAGTACCGTGAAATTAGAGTAACAGAACCGTCGATGAACATCATTTGTCGCTGTCATGCCTATGCGATGTAATTACGAGTCTGTAAAAGCCTTGGCCTCCTGGTAAATAGGCTACTATTGTACAAAATAGCTAGTTCTAGCCTATTTAATTATATCAGGCGGATGATGTTGTGATCATGCGACCTAAACATAAGTTTCATTCGTCATTTAAATTGTACTGTGGGTGAGATTTACTGCATGTTAAATTGTGGAGCAGAATTGATGTTATAAAAAAAATGTTTTTGCTTCTTATGTACATCACAAAAGTAGGGGCTCATACTTATTTTCAATAACAATTAACGATTGATTTTTTTTATTATGTGCTGTGAAGGCAATAGTTTCAACGTTTTTTTTTTGTATGTCTCTTTAAATGTTTTTGTCTTATTATAATTTATAAAGAAATTCACACGTGGTCCGTCTGTTCACATTTCATTCATTATTGTATGTAAATATTATTATTATTATTAAATGAATTGAAAAATGTCTAATTTTTAAGTGATAATTTTGTTCTGTCTGCTATGTGTGTTCAACAAAATGCTAATTTGATGTTATTTTTGTGTATTTGGTTATAAATAGTCATGGTAATGTTTAGTTACATGTAAGTGGGTGATCTTTGATCGTGTAGCGAAACTTTTTTTCATATTTTGATAGACCGTTTTTTTGTTTTTGTAACTGTGCTCATACAGTTGGTACTTACCATTTACTCAACTATTATGTGGCAATGAATGGCCGTCAATTTGATCCTTATTAATATTAATAATTGTTCGTGAATATCATCGAGAAATATGTACAATATGAAAATACTTTAATTAAGTTATTTTTCAAAAAACATGATTCTTCGAACTCCAAGCGAGACACTGTAATGTAATATGTGCCAGAGACTGATATTATATAAATATTTTTTGTCCCAACATGCACAAAAAGAAATATATATAGTAACAAACCTTTGATAATAAAGTGAAATAATACAAAACATTCTGCGATATTATTACTTTACATATTTATCCTGACATAGAATCTCAGGGTAATGAAAAAACACGAAATAGTAAGTTCATAAAGTTTTCTTTATCGTGCAATGGAGGGTAATATTCGTAGTATTAATCCACTGAAATTCTCAGTTGAATTTAAAAATAGTATAATAATCGGACCGGCCTAAAGTATTTTGTTACCGACTTATATTAATTAGAGAGGATAAATCTAGTCTTTCTCCCAATTAGTAATGAACAAAACAACGTTTTTAGAATAGGTTTTGAAAGTGACTTTTAATAGTATCTTGCCAAATTAAAAGTTAAGCCGTTATCTGTGATTTCTTGGTGTTATTTCACTTTTTTATTAATGGCGCGTTACGACCGCGGCCGGAAACGAACACACGACCCTTAAATTGCCCACTCATGTGATACTGAATTGGATTTGAATTGTATTTTGTAATAGTACCTACCTGACTCTCTACATCATTTGCATTAATGTAGGGCATTAATTTGTTTATCAATATGCTTAAAAACAAACCTATCTGTTACATGTGATACGGTTTCATCTGGTTCAGAAACACCAACTCCATTAGCGAATGAGTTAGTAACCTTACTTGCAAAATTGCATATTGTGATATTAAATATATCTATTAAGGCAATTTCGTTGTATTTTAATTTCCCTCTCATTGGCATACTGTGATGTAGCGACCCTTATCTTCTAGCAAAGCGTTGCAAGAAAGAAATGACAAGACACAGCATGTGTCTGAAATACCCTTTTATCTCGAGTCTACAGAGTCTACCGTTTCTGAAGACACCACAAAATCCATATCGGCAGATGTCAATGATTTTTTTGTTCGGGAGCATTGACTTGCTGAAATGGCGTCAGGGGGCGTCAGAGGGATAAACAGAACGTTGAAACAAGCGAAATCACACTGAGGACCGTATTCTGAAACGTGAACCAAGAATTTATCAGATAATGACATTATTTTAATGAAACGCGCACAGACATTATAACTCAATATTGTTCACCGGGTATATAGGCGCGTAAATAATCAGACTAGCTCGAGCTTACCGTTGTTATTTTACTCGACGTTTCGACGCAGTTGCATGCGTCGTGGTCACGAGTGGAGCTTGCCTTTGATCATTTTCGCGCCTATGTAACCGGTGAACATTATTGAGTTATAGATAATTATTTGTCTGACTCGAATGAATGAATGGCTATTAGAGTGACTTAGCATTTATTATAATGGCGTTTCTTTCTTGAAGCGCGTTTTAGGCCTTCTGGTGTTTTTCGCTCGAGGATGTGTGTAGAAGCGTCGGTAATAACAACACATTTATTATAATATAAGGATTTATTCTTTTAATGTGTAAGCCACAATAATTTTGCTCTGACTGTTAAATAGTTTATACACGTGATGTTTCACAGCGAGTTTTGCTTGGCTCTTACAGGCATAGGGATTTTCAGTACAAAATAGACAATAATTAATAATTCTCATTAATTCGATATATTATGTGTTTAGATAGATATACATAAGAAAATAAAAATAGGTACTCTCTTGAACATGCGTACCACATTTAGGTAGTTATATTAGTAGTAGTATATGAATGGAAAATAACAATTGTTTATGCCTTTTTTATCAATGGGAACAGTGATATTTTAACAATGGCCGAGACCATCATAATTAAGAGAATCGGAGAAGTCACGTACTACTTATATACGTGTTTTAATCAGTACAAGTAAACTTATTCCTTATAATATATATGGAAGTTTTGTGACGACAACCGACAATTAATCAAACATATATTTGTTAACAATAGCGCGATGTTATAAAACTTAAACAACAGATTACAGATTCCGACTTACAATAGGTTTTTAAGCTTAAATGTTAAGTGCGTTGTAAATATAGTAAATTGTCAAAATATGTATATATCTATTTACAATATAAATAATATTAAATATGTATTTCCGTATGTATTATATTCCTTTTATAACGGTTGTTTGTGATGCGTGATAACATTTTATTTCTCCTCTACAACGTGGTCATAGTGTTCTTATGAAACAAAAGTATCTCGCCGATGTAACTATTACATGATTTTGTCTTTGACAAAGTGACTAACGAAGTCTCTAGCTCACAGCTTGTCTCCCTGGGAATGGTACATTTTGCATGAAGAATAAATAATTAAAACAAAATCACTAGTGACGTTCACAACAAGATGCAATTCTTTTTTAACAATAAGATAATAATGTACAACCGTAATAAAATATCACATCTATACTATTAATTATGTTAAATGTCCAAAATCAATGTGACTAAGTGCTAATCAGAACATTTTACGTGATAGAGTAAGATAATTTACTGAATGGAATGTCGATTTGAAGCGATAACTTGTATTTTTTTTTTTTGGAATTTGTAAAATAGAGCGAGCAAAAGTTACTACAGAAAGTCGCTTGTGTAGTACTTATTGAATGACAAAACAGCAGAAATACATCGAGGCTCCCTCGAAGAAGATCTCCCTAGCGAGATCTCTGTGACGGTGCCGTGGACTCGCTGTTTTAGCGTGAGAAGCGCAACGCATTCAATAGTCAACATATCCCCCGTACCATGAAATAATATCCGCCCTAAGTACTTCCATAGAATAGTTTTCCCATCTCCTTTGGATTGTCGTAACGTAAGAAATATTTTCCCAAATTGACTTAGGAAAACAAAAAAGAGTATTTTCGCGCTTTGAAAATACTAAGACAAACTGCGAAAAAAATTATAAATATTACCCAGTACTATGTATGTTGACAAATTCTTGTAAGTATTAACAAATAGGCAGTTTTTACAACTTCCTGCATATTTTGTCAATTGCCACTTGAGAGGGAGCCACTTATGACCACCGATATATTTGTCTAACTATCGATCTAATGAAGGGTCAAACATTTTTTCATGGTCGAGGTACAGTACTACACGTACGCCCTACTCCTTTCATGGAACTACATGATGATTTCATTTTACAAAAATAAAAATACTTCCTCAATGCCTGCTAGTTATGACTGTTTTATAAAATGTGATGAAATGAATTAACACGTTTGTATAATATGTTGTACAATCAAAATGCAGAGATATGTCACAATTATATTAATAGTGATCTTCTTCGAAAAACTTCACTTTAACTTTATTTTTGTAGTCTTCGCTATTGATTGTACATACAATGAGTAAAACGTGGTATTAGTTATACATATTACGTCAACAACACTGTTTGAGGAATAGCCTCACGCACGTATTATATGTATGCACATATCACTAGTCATTTTAATATACAGAAGGTATTCTACAATGGAAATCTGTTGACATCCTTTTTCGGATTTCCGGGACAGCCAAATTTAGGGCCTGACACATAAGTAAAAGTGGTTGTCTCATAAAATCTTTAACGTATTCACAAAATACAAATTCCAGAAACTGTCGTGAACGTGAGGCTTGATTCCGTTTTCTAAACTCAATATCTACCGTGTCGACTAATACATGTGCTTAGCAAAATTATTACCAACTATACGCCTACAATTAGTTATCACAAGATATTACCAACAGTATAAAAATAAATGCTTGCGCGACTGACTGCGTGTTGTGCCTCATGCACTCGCAGTCGGGGACTAGCTAACACTGGTTATTGCCAAGGCACCTGCTATGCATCACGAAATTTGTGCCAATAATTCGTATTGTGTGTGAATAGTATATTTTGTATATAATAGTTAACCCTCTTATTATGGTAAAGTGCCCTCGGGCTACGTGGTCCTATTTTTCACTCTTCGATCGAACCAGATTCAGAATTCATATTTAGATTTATGTGGAAAGAAAACTCGTGAAGACAGCTCTAGTTTCGCTTGACCCAAATAAATATCATTGGTTAATCGATTGTTACGACAAGTTCGAGTTCAACTACCATTGGTTCGTTTGTGTCAAGCGTACGTAGCGCCATCTGCGATAAGCTTTGTGTTTTCCTTCCCTATTGCTTTTGACTCGCATCACCAAACAGTGACAGCAATCAAAAGCAAACTGAAACCAATAACAAGACATTATTAAGGGATTCAACAAACATATTATTATATAAAGCAGATAATTCCCATTTTTTTTCTATAGAACAAGTTCCTCCTTTCTGTTTTTTAACACACTGAATAATACTAATTTTGTTCGATTTCACGTTCTTTAGAACAAATGGGAATTACCTTGCAAAGGCACAGCAAGTTGCAACAATATCAGGTTGATACCGAAGTGCGATTTAAGTAGTTGTCGCTTCCGTCATAGATAACAATACTTAGGTCGTCTAATTATTTTAAATACCTACTAGGTATTGAGTACAAATGGTAGGTTTCAAGTAGTATTTTATAAGGTCACATGTTGGTCAGTTATTTGCAGTTACTTGATTATAAAAATAAATAATTAATCGCGCCTTTTAATCCCAAAGCGGGGTAGGCAGAGGCACTTACTAAGCAAATGCCCACGGTTCACCAAGTGTGCGTGATAGGTGAGCCCATCGCCATTATGGGGTTCACAGATTCTTGATTCATTGAGATATAGTAATATTATACTACTAGTTATATTATAACTATAACAAAAACAGAACATCTTAAAAATATTTTAAATCGTCCGTATTCATTAATTTGGTGGCAACATTCTACACTCTCCTAACATTAGGTGCCTATTATTGCATATATGTAAGTAAACATTTAGAACTCCGCGATGGTATTGTGTGACAAGCATCAATAACATATTCTGTATACATATATATCTAACATTGACAATTTTAATATAAAATTTAGTATTAGATACAGCCTTAAGTTATATACCTATTAGTAAGAACAACAAAATAAGTAGATTAAGACATGTACTTGCGTTCCTATTTTTAAGTATTTATTAAATATCACGGCATTGGTTTTGTTAAAGCACCGTACATTTTTCAGAATATAGCTATTTATTGTTAAACAATTCTCGCGTTAACATAGAATAAATTTTTAAAGATTCAACAAGAGGTAAGTCAGTTTTGTTAACTTGTACTGGAAGGGGCACGTTTGAGACGTCAGTTGCATCTCAGAACTTTCGGTAAATAGAAAACTTGGAGCTCAGTGCGCGCTTGCGCTGGACTTCGTCAACATATTCGAACCAGCAAGCATCGATCAGTTATCATATACCACAGAACAAAGCAAAATTATATATAACTTTTACAATTTCATAACATAACACAATGTTACCTACATCTCTTACCTTAACTAATGTCGGTACCTTTGTAAGAGTAATACGTTGTGGTGGCCCACATGGATATAACTAAAACTGTAACAATATCAGCATCGAACTGGTTACATGACAAGTGACTGATTATTTCACAACACAATGAAATCTTAAGTTTCAATAAATATAAAACGTGATGTCTACATACGTGAAGTAAACCTAATGAATCTCTTCTTGTTCAATATGTTCAAATTAATGAAACATCATAATAATATACCTTCGTAACAGATTACAAAAAAAAACAGGTACCTACCTACATATGTATGTATGTGCCGCGCATCGTTATGCCGTAGTTCTACACAGTAGACATATAATTTCGTCTTCGACAACCTGTCCTTACTTCCGCGTTTTATTTTAAACAAAATTAAAACCCTTTAAAACCTAGGAAATATCCCTAACAGACAAAGACGTTTTATCACAAACATAGTATATCAAGCGCAAACCGCATCGTTAAAATTACATAAATACCTAATTAGGTTTTCATTTGTGGTTTATGCCAATCTTAAAAATATTAATTTTTACAATACACGTATACAATGTGATGAGTTAATTTTGGACCCGGGGGAATTTTGCGTGCGCGTGAGTCGATAGCTAGACGAGACATCCGTCGTTGAGAGAGTTGTTGAGTTTGTTTTGTGCGTCTTGTGGCGCGGCGGGGTATGCGTGGCACTGGTGTGTGGCGAGGCCGTAGTTGACCTCCTGCTCGTAGTACTCGGGCTCGGGAGGCTCGATCACCAGGAGGTTGGTCGCCTTGGGCAGGAAGCCGTCGGTGGTGGTGAAGGCGGGGTCGCCGCCCGCCGGCAGGCTGAGCACGCTGTCAGGCCGCGGGTAGTCGGTATCCAACAGCTGCGGCTGCATGTAGGCGCCGTCGAGCGATGCCAGTGTGTCCACAGACGAGTCGCCGCCCACCGGCGTCACGCACGTGTACGACGAGGCGAGCACGTTGGCCGACTCGGGCCTGATGTATGGCGAGCTGCTCTCGAAGCCCGTTGTCGGAAAGCCAGCGGACTCGTACGACCTCAGCATGTTATAGGGCACCGTGGGCGAGCCCGCCGATGCACTGTTCTTCCTACAGACGCCGAGTGATGGGACAGCATATCGATGAGCTGCCGCTTTTGTACCTCCAAATCCTGAAAAATATTATTGTTATTGAAATATGCTAATTCGCAGAGAATTAGAAACAAAAGTGTTTAGCAAAACACATGCCCATTGTTCAGCAGATACAAGCATTCCTTTTGTTATTAGATAACAATACAATGGATATAGGGCTCGCGCATCTAATACCGCGGAACCCTCTAACGTAGCAACTAAAAGGTCACAAGTATACCTTGAGTTGTGACTTCAAGTCTATGTTTTGACTTTCGAGTACTTCGCTTTCGTTGACAAGGTTCACCGTCCGTTCTCGTTTCTTCATTCGACACTTGGTTGCTGCTATTTTGTTCCTCTCACGTCGACGCCGCCTGCGTTCCTCATCTTCAGGCGTTAACTGAAACGAACGATGAAATATCGAATGAGCATTTGGCAGTAGTAATGCCGAAATGTATTTATTATTGTGGTTTACCATAGATTTCCTGGTAGTAAGTAATCAATGATTCAGCAGATTTGATTTCAGAACGTCTATTCAGATATGTCGGTTTGTTGATATTTAATATAATAGCGCCGCGTGTTTATTTAAACACAGTCCACACCCGTCCGGCTACCTGCACCAGTTACTACTTGGGAATCGTTTTGGATAGCCGTCTATTTTCACAATTGAACGTGAATGTATAGTGAGATATTGTTGAATAACTATGATTGACACATGACATTCGTTGGTAAGGCGAGAACGCTCGCTCGGTTATTTGTTGGTACATATTGTACAAGTACCTCGCTTTTTGGTCCAAGCGTATGGCTGCTGTCGTAATCGTCATCACTCTCCTCCTTCTTGAAGCGTTTGACGCCGCCAGTGTCGGTGTCGCTGCCGGACATCTTACGCTTCGACTCGATTGACAGCTTTAGCCCCGCCTTTATCAGCTCCGAGCAAGTCTGCAAAAAAAAATATTGTTGTCATCTCATCCACTAAAATAGCGTTCTAATAAACAACGTTCCACTATTGGCTTCAAAGTGATTTTCACTAGCTGTTATCGTTTAAAATTAGTACTTTATCACCCTTTTATTCATGTTTTGACGTCTGTTGAGTTGTTGGCAAAGTGTCAGTGTAGAGCCGAGCTTCCGCGGTCGGCTTCCGGTCGACAGCTACTTTGAGAAGATTTCAGTTACAAGTAGTTGGCATGGACTTGTGTTAGTTATCATATTTTAGCTGAATACCTATTGTTCCACTGAAATGCATTATTGTTAAAGTCATAAACAATAGCGTTGGCCTTGGGTATTATCGCGAGTGCTATGCGCACATATTGATTTATGTGTAGGCACTCAAAACTCATACATTGGCTACATACAATCTATTCCATTCAAAAAGTCTTCACAATTACCTACGAATCGGTTTCAGTCCTTAGAATTATCATAAACATGTCGATAAAGTCTGAAAAGAAGTAGGTAGTTACAATTCAAAGAATACCTACTTATACCTGTAAGTACTTTACGGCATAAATATACTTGATTACTAATAATGGATTAACGAACTAAAAAAATGTTGTATCACAACACAAACAATGTTTGAAATAATGAATTACCTATTCCGTGTTATATGATAAAAGGTCGTGCAAAGCGTAGGAGGATCAGCACCGAGCGAGCTGTACCCGGATGCCAATTGCGTACGCCGAATTAACGCACAAACCCGCTCGCAGATTAATATTGACTCTTCGCTCCTACGATAACCAACAACAACGCGAACATCGTTGATCGTGCGCTAGAGTTTTTGCCTCGCCATGTTTCAATAATGATTCATGACAACTTTACCTTGATTGAATGATTTCTTCAAGGCTGCCGATATTCTAGCACCAGATTTATTTCCATGTTATTCTATTCATCAGTGTCTCGCTGGAGTGTTATTTTTCTCATGTAAGTATGTACGTCCGTCCATTGTCTATTTTATTTATCTGAACGCCAGCCATGTAGGGATTTAATGGTTTTTACAATGTCCCGCTTCGAGTCATTGTGGTGCTGGTTTTGAAATGTCGATGTTTACACGTTAAGTAATATTGTTTTTTCCTATGACCATTACAGTGGACAGGAAACTATTTAGGCATCATATAATTAAATTACCTACTGTTATTTATACTATGTGGAATCTTCAACATTAATCGTATTGAGTAAAATGTACACCGTTGATAATACTCGCTTACTGTGTACCTACGTACGAACCTATTAGGTATTTCCAATTGTAACTTATTCAACTTATCTAATGCGAGTAATATGTACGCACACACACCACTCAAATTCGATTATACAATGGCATGTGAGTGATGGATAGATGTTGTGGGTGTAAAGCTATCGGGCCAACCTTTTGTATGCTGGGTGGAGTTCCGGAGGCCGGTGAAGTCGCCGACGAGCCATTCGACAACGACGAGTTCGAGTCGTTTCCGCTTCCGGGCTGAAACGACAAGGAAATTAGTTCGCGAGTAATAAAACACGCTTTTCACCTAGCCAGCCGCGTGTGCAGTTACCTTAAATTTTGTCGCATGATAATTGTTGTGCACACGCCTTTGTACAAGAACACATCCGCTTCACGCTCCGATTTTCACGAGTGATTTTGGGATATCATATCACACAGTATGAACAATTAACTGCTAAAGCATAACGCTTAAATGAATAATTAGTAAAGAGCGAAATATAACTAACATTACTGATTGACCTATAAAGTCACACACTGGCTGGTCGCGGCGACATATGCAATTTACTGATAAAGTGCTGCTGCAGCACATGGGCGCCGCCAAGTCTGGCGGAGATGTCCTAAGTAAACATTGCGTGTCAGCACATCAGAAGTAGGTGTATGACCTCACGACACTATGGCGCCGCCGGTTCGATTATCCAATATTTATATAATGAGGTTGTGATGGTATCCCTCGTGACCAGTGGCACCTACATGGAACGCGACTCTTGGCATTCACTCAAAACTCGCCACTCAACGGTCCATTATATATTATGCATTCAGTATCGGATCTTAGCAATGAAAGAACGACACACTGCCTGCATTCTGATGCGTAACTTGCAGGTAAATACTATACAGTTCAATACGAGTTTAGTGAAGAAATTGGGTCATAACTTGAAATGGGGAAGATACAAAAATTGAGCGCTAATGAAAATAGCCTCTGCGTGTGATGGTGCGATTAGCGTGTTGTTTTGTTACCCACCTTGAATATGGATGTTGGATGTTTGTCAGTGTAGTTGTAGTGGTCGAGGGGGCTGGTCATGGCGATGAGGGAGTTGAGTATTTCGGGCGTGCGCGGCGTGGTGGCGGCGGACTCGGCGGCCAGCAGGTTGGTCACGGCCGCGCTCAGGTTCACGTTGACGCTCAGGTTGTACGCGCCGCCGTCCGCGCCCGCCGCGCCGGCGCCGCCCCCGCCTCCGCCGCCGCCCCCGCCCCCGGGAGCCTCCTCACATTTTATCGTAGGCACGGCGTCCGCACTCATGCTCGTCGAATTCATTATATCTTTATACGGAGCCAGTTTCGCTGCTTTTCTTACTACGACGGACAAAAGTCTAATATCACAACACTTTTTAACACTAGGTAAACTTAAAATAGCTTAGGCTAAATATCACTGAGTTGCTGGTAACGATCAGATGGCACTTAGGTCTTGATTTCGAGAAGTCTCCACGGGTAACGTCGTAGGACTGCAAATGTCGTGAATCTGAAACAAATATGGAAACATCGTTTAGATTGCTTCATATTTTTCTTTCTCTGATTTCAAGGTTGTGTCATTATAAACAAAGAAACATGTGTGTCTTCCGAAAGAGCTGCGGTTAAAGAGCAGTTGTCGTTTCGTAATAATCGGTTTCCATTGGTTGGGTGCGCGCTTTCGCAAGTGCCAGCCGCGGATTTTTAATTAGGGCTATCGGGGCATCGCGACCTCGCAGCCAGGATGCTACTCATATAAAACGCTTTTTACAGTCCCCAATTGAATACGCGCCATAAAATTGGAATACGCGCGCTTTTTACGACGTATTTTAACGCTCTTCCGCGTCGCTGGCTGTATTCTATTGTTCGCTTTGGATAGAATCTAGATGAGTGCGGATTAAAGGCGACGGTCGCAAGGACATGCATGGATTAGTATCTATCAGAGTTGTCGTGTTGATATTAGCATCTTAGGGTATTATGTGGAGATTAGGGCGTGTTCGGTGCGCGGCATTAACCGCCTTGTCGTGACCGAAAAATCTGTAAGTGCACAGAGCGCAACGGGAGCCGTTTGGTTTGTATCTGCCATATTTAGGTATCCGCCTCGAAAGCTGTCTGACTGGCAGTGCCTTGACCTGGCTGCATAGGTATCTGTATATCTCATATCAAAGGCACGTAAATACAATAAAGCACGCATTCGTACTAACCTAGTTGTTGCCGGGTTTCTTATTCCGCTCGCGAAATGTGAGGAAATTCGCTTTGCATGCTATAATTCAGGTCGCACAGCGATCATGGGCGCTCCCGGTCCCAAGGTCGTAAGGTTCATCATTTATTTTTAACGTCGATTTATGACTTTCTACGTAAATTCTGTCCGGCAATGTATTGATTTTCTGGCAATAACGGACGTCATAAAAATTATTTCGATATTTATCTTATCGTAGGAATTTGCTTTCTTGCACAATACGATGCATTTATGTTTGTTGTTGAGGTATTTACAGACACATAATGAGTTATTATCTGTTTAAGGAGTTACGAATCGATTAGATTAGTTACATAATCAATGTTGTCTTTTTCGGTTCCTATCTGTCTACATCCATACAGTAAAGTTCAATTTGGGTTAACTAATCAGTAAAACTTCTAAATTCAGCATACAATATTTTTACCTTTAGTCAAGTGACCGCAGCGGCACATTCTTTCTGATGTTATTTTTTCAGAATTACTTCTAAGTATATTGTTTTACATATTTTTGCATGTTCATTTGTAGGTAGGTATAGGTAATATTATGCATCAGCAATTTAGTTTCAGCTCAGACATCGTCGGTCAGCGGCGATGGAGACGGCGGCGGCGGCGACGTCGGCCGCTGTTTGAACGGTAAATGAAACACATCTGTGCAAACAAGCTCGCAGTTTGCCAAAGACCATTTTTAATTACATGACTCGCTTATAACGAAGAAGACTAAAAATATTAGAATGTAACGCTCGACTGGAATATTTTTTGTTCAATATTTTCGTAGGTACTTTTAGGTGAAGTGTGAACACCCACAAGTGCATAATACTGCTTTTACAATATTACTGGAACACTAACTTTTTGAAATCTGTCCAGCCAATAGGTGGTCAGTATTTAGTTCGATGTTGTTTTTGCATTGTTGCCGAAGATATTTTTTGTGGACAATGTTTTAAGTTTAAAAAATCTGAGAACGTGTGGGTCGTGTGCACAATAACAGGCGCCAGTAGAAAATGTGACTTATTGTTGAAGACTCTAGGTTCTCAATGCATTGTACAAACTTAGCAATATCTGCATAAAATATACCATACCACGCATTAGGTAGGATGTTCCCCGAAAAAGGGATCTGTAAAATATGTACCCGATCGTGCGTAGGTCTGACAGTTCTTTGATATAAATGGTAGTACTTACCTCCGATTATGAGTATATAGTAATAAAATTGTTTTTGGTTCTATAATAAAGTTGTTCTTATCTAGCTTTTATGGCATAATGTAAATGTGTACTGGATATAAAGTGAAAACATTATTACAGCGTTTGTCGTAAATTACACATCAAAAGGTTAAAAATGGTAGACTGAATAACACTGATAAGATGTGTGAATGAATTATCTAATTACAAAACAGCGTATGGATTCACACAATAAAAAACTTAATTTGTAAATGTAAAAAATGCATATGCACTACAACTGCTCTCACTTACAATGCAATAGCAGACAACATACCTGCCTAAGTGCGAATTGATTATACACAGAACGATTAAGAAATTCTGATGTTTAAGTTACGCTCGCGCTTTTAACAGTTACCTATAGTTAATATTTGTGCTAACAATGTTAAAAGACGCAATGTGCATCGGCGCGGCCAGCGAGGGCCTCTCTCTGCCTACGCACTTACCATAAAATATGCGCAGTGTTTCTCTAACCCACTTAAGCAAGATGCGACAACTTTTTCCTTATCCATATAGCCGACAAAATCGAATGTACCTACCTACACTGTGAACCACACATCTCAGACACAGCCCCCGGTTCCCAGGCGTATTTGGAACGTCACGTGAACGCAAACTTTCAGCAGTAACGTGTGCACGACTGTGTAATAGAAAAGGACCGATGGATATACCTTCTTCACTTACTCCAGATTTTAATGACTGAGGGTGGCTCTCCCCATGACTGAAACGTCACATCCGCCATGGTGCACCAACTTTGTTATGTCATTTGGACGCCGCATACCCTCGTTGTGGGGTTTCAACAAATGGGTGACCTATTTCTCCCCTGCTGCGTAGTAGTGTGTTCGTGGCCATTAAACAATATTATATCTACATACTTTGGTATACCAATGAGAATTATTTATGTGTAAGTAATTATCAGTTATGGTGTAGTTATAAAATGTAAAACTTGCACATATTAATTCACTTACTTCAGGCAATAGACAATGCGCAGGTTAGGAATTACCTGCTTAGTTATAATTTATATGCAGAATCACAGACGAGCTGTGTTATTACTATTTTATTTAGTGAACGACCTCTCGCGACAATAATGTGCTATAGTTTATTATAGATCTGGGGCTGACGAAGTCACAACACTGAAGTGACTGTAATACGCCTCTAAAGTGCCTATTTCTAGACATCCTAAAATAATAACTATCATCTCTTATGGAGCAACAGCATCTTCAACGTTCGCGTAATAGACGTGGATTGCGAATACCCCTTACGAGTGGTAGACACTCATGTTTGCTGAACCCCATTTGCTAAAGTTTCCTTTTGCAGAAAACCAGCGTTTGCGCGTCGCACACACATTTTCGTGACCACCTCCGTACGTAAAACGGTAACATTGAATAATGAGATGGCCATAAAACCAAGTTGCTCAAGGATAATGAATTCTCATACAACTACAAGCACTCGGCTTAAGTACCAACGTAGGTACCTACCTACTTAAGAGTTTAAATTTAAGTGGTGTTTTACAGAGCTCAGTGTAAGGTTATGAAAAACAAACTATAAAATATCCAGGTATGTGTTGAAGTGCTACGACAACCGATGCCTTGTGTTTATAATGAACTAGCAGGCAGCCCGCGATTTCATCCGCGTATTGTTTGAGATTTTGTTTCTTAATTTTTTTTAACGCATTCAAATAGACACAATAGATTTTTTTATTGTTATGACGACTATAGCCGTTTGGTCTGTCAATGTGTTAATCTAGAATACTAATGTGCTAGAGAGGGAGAGAGAGCTTGTTAAGTGAAGGTCCGTGATCTCGGCCTCCCTCTCTGGGATATGGGTGTAGTGTAACTACCAAACGCTGATGGAATTTGTCGAATCGGTCCAGAATTTTCGTCCTATTCAATTAAAATATTTCCTATTTATAGTATTACAAGTTGCTAACTGGGAATTTTGGGATAAAATGTAACCTAAGTTCTATTTCAGGTTTATATCTGTCTTCACCGAACATTTCGTCAAAATCCATTTAGTAGGTTTCACATGGTAACATTAACATGTATTATTTGGTACGATTCGGTTCGCTCAACAGTCCGTGCCTAGTATCTGTACCCTACGTATTTGCACAGAAGGAACCTTGGCTGCTGAGTGATTGAGTTGTTTGTTGTTGCTTTAACTTTTCTTATATTTACTTTTCCCTGTTTCACTTAGTATACTATTACGGAAAACTGAAGGACAGAAGTGAGTTATCGTCTGCGATCGATTGGTGAGAATTTTCCGTTATTGTTTACTGTATATTGTAGTGTCATAAATAAAATATAATTAGTACCTCTTTGGTAATGTAAACATCTGAATTTTATTTTATATTTACCCTTTTTTAAAGCATGTGTTTATCCACTGCATATTGTTAAGCATCGACATGGTTTACGATGAAGCACGTTCACCCGTGACTTGAGACTGATTTCCTTCTTCTAGTTCACAATCCCACTAATATTATAATTGGAAAAGTTTGTTAAATTATGTGTGTACTTCTTCAAGGAAAAACTACTGGTTTTGTAACGATATAGATGGTATTGTATGAAATTCCCACGTGGACGGAAGAAACTAGTTAAACCGCTATTAGATAGGTAGATTAACCCTTTCGTGGACAACTCCTGCCCATTGAAGTAATAAATAACAATACGCCACGGATATGTTAAAAATAATTATTACCTATAGGCCTCAATCTTCCACTACACAATCGTGATTTTGGGTATTGTAAGAGTAACTTTTCACCACTATCAGCCCATGTTAAAACCCAGTCAATGTAGAAGTCTTAAACTTGTACTCTGCGAATCCTCTCAACCACAGATCTCTACTCGAATAACGTTTCTCACTCTAATCTCGTGTGTGTAAAAGGGACTAACTATTCTCTAGCGACTCAAGTACTGGTTATTGTTTCAGAAGTCTGGTCGTAATGTCTCTACAATGTTTTGGCCTCTTCTCTGGTAATAATTCTGGACGAGCGTTTATTTGTCTATGTATATTTTTTAAATATGCAGAAAAGAGAATTGTGGTCTCATTCACTCAATACAATGAAGACTTTTCTTTAAAAAAAAAGACGGACGATACAATAAAGGCATCATTTTCGTTTTTAACAATCTTTGACAGATTGTTTTTTTTTATAAAACTCCTCACTGCCTAGGTTGTGAATCAAATGTATCATTCGTAGTTGTTTCTTTTTGTATAATAAATAAATATGTTTTTCCATAGAAGTTTTCGTCATTATAGTATCCGGTTACTTACACGGTTTTTTTTGGCACACGTGAACTGTTGATAGAGATACCAACCTATATAGTAGTCATAAAAATGTTCTATTATCATTTTAGCTAATTGACTATATAGCATACGCTATTATTATATTTAGGTTGACAATATGTATAGCAAAATTGAACTTCAACTGAACGTACCTGCTTATTATGGTTGTTTTAATACAGATTCACGTCTAAAACGGTTCGTGTGTCTGTTCATCCGTGATCATTAGCTATATTAAGTCATTGTTATTTACGTACTTTATGAAATATTTAATTTGTCTCGTTAATATTGTCCGTATATTTTACGTTAAGTATTTATACCAAACTTAAACTTGTAGAGCCATATGTTTTGTTAAGACATTGCGGTCCAAAGTTAATATAAAACAATAAATAAAGATTTCCAAATCTCCTTATATAAGTAATTTTATAATTAATTTAAATAATATTCAAAACACTGTACCTTCTCATCGATTCCTTCAACGAACTGCATGTAAAATTGGGTATTATATTTTCTTTGTCCTTCGTTAAAATAAATTATCTGCGCACAATTGAAAATCCATTCACATAACGACTTAATAATAATGACCAAGGAAAAACAAAAATAAACTGAACATGGTGCACGTTAGTAAGTATAGGTATTTTAATCGCAATTAAGATTACAAATAATGGGGTCCCCCAAAAAACACACAAACAAATTGACGCAGCCAAAGGGCTTCCTTGATAAAACTGAAGGTCGCCATCGTTCGTGCGCCCATCGAGCGGCCCAAGCGGAAGCACAACATTAATCTATTACGAAACTTATACTGTGGGAAAACAAAAACAATAAATTACTACCTATTTTTAAATGTCTCCTATTGTTATTTGAACATTTCTATGAAGTTTACCTAGTTTTAAATAAAAATCTGCTCTACAATGAAACTTTTGCTTTGGTTAGCTGACAGAACAAAGCTCTGTTTAATTTATTGTTGTGTACGTACCATAAACTGAATTAGAATTTACAACAATAATAAAATATACATGTAGTTACCTACTAATGAGAAAATTGTACAAGTATGCAACAATGTGATACATTAACTATATAGTAAGGCTCTATCTAGGAAGGGGCCTTGTTCAACGGCGAACAGCCGCATGTTTCCAACTTAACCTTGAATAACATTTAACTAAACCCCAGCGGTCGCCGTAAGTAACGCTATGAAAGAATCGCTGTTCCGTGGATGGCCGGTAGCGCGACTGCGAGGCGTTCACGAACAAAAAAAAACACTTCAAACTTGTACCATAGTCAGAGGTACCACTCTCAACTGGCAACAGAAGGCTTGTCCTTGACACTGGAGTGAACTGCGCTGGCCGCAAATTTCGGCGGCTCTTTGTGTTAGTGGGTGTGTGCCATCGGCGCGCCGGCGTCGGCGGCGGCGGCGGCTCACACTTCCACCGACACGACGGAATGAATTTACCATAGACTAGAAAGTTATTTCGGAACTGGCCTATGCGTTGTTTGCATCACGGAGGATTACTTATAATCTAACTGGATGTTTTAGACAGGTGACCAATCAAATGTTCCTACAAACATTGCTTCATGTGTTGTAAAGCTTTCTTACTTAAATAGAGAAAATTTACTTGTAGTCAATGTTACAGAATAAACAACAATGGATTCCTAGTTTTTAAAACAACGTAAGTTAATCATTTGCAGTTGTTGTTAGTGTTTCAGCCCTGTACTAAGGCACATACCATAAAATGAAGCATCTACTTCATTAACATTCTTTGCCCGTTTAGAATTTTCGGCTCCTTTGTGTGTGTGTGTGTGTGTGTTTATGTGTAAACACATTCACATAGAAGGAACAAAGGAAGTTTGGCAACATATTGTTTATTCCATAGCTGTATGTTGAATGAAATACTTAAAAAATATTATAATTCCGCACGTGTCCATAGTTAGGAGCAAATGCAAACTCATAAGTATCTCTACGGAGTGCATTTTAATAATACATTATTACCAATGATGCATTACCTATACATCATAAGTATAGGTTCATACTTATTAATTATTTGTAAGTGAATTATATAGCGAATTACACATTGTTGAAGATCATAACACATTTAAATCTTTTCAATTAAAATACCACTGAAATAAAATATTTATTTACTTAAGTGCATTGAAGAACATTAATTGTTCAAGTAAAACGGCTTCGGGCGCAACATAGTCCTCGCCGGAGTACACATACAAGTTTCTGTTTAACTTTAGTTTATATCTCTAACACAATAAAGCTCAGTGACTTTTAGCTTTATAATCATTATAGCATTTAACGCGGCCTTCACCGATTTTATTATGTTTACTGCATATATGTATAAATGTATGATACCTACACCTATATAAAATTCTCGTTCCATTATGTTCAGTCACGACTTGGTTGAGATTGACATAGGTTATTTATTATACACCCATCACACACCGATTTTCGTATTTTATGGATTATTAGCATAAATAATTAAAACATGATATCGTTAAGATATACAATTTATGTATCGTTGAAACGAAAATGCGAGTCGGTCAGTCAACACCAACAACTGAATGAGTATGGAAGTAAGTGTTTTACATAATTTCGGTGGGTAATGTATAGAACGCCCTCCTCAAGGTCAGTGGCTGCCCACAGACTGTTTAGTTGCGAGGCAATTATCGCTCTTGCTGCTCAAGGAACAGATGTCAAAACGGGTACCGCGTTCCCACTAATGTAGAATGATCAGTCAAAACGTAAAGACACGAATGCTGTTGTTGAGCTTAACTTATCAGATCGATTATTTCTAAAAATAACTCGGCCAAAGCTGTTAGGATCGGACGTTGTATAATGTTCGGATGGTATAGGGTTATGTGCCTACCTATTCTGCGTACTGTTACAACTGAAACAGTCGAAAATATATTTTATGAAGATATTTTTAAACATTACTTGACATCAGCTTTGAATTGAAAACTGGTCAGCTCATAAACCATATAGAGAGCTGTAAACTATGCTAGACTAACTTGGCCAAGCAGGTCTTACTAGACAAATTTTAAACAGGGCTCAGTATGTATGTCCGTTCTTAAATAATATAGATCTCACAAAAATGGTGTCCACCATCAAGATTAGATTGTGCGCAGCTATACTATAGTGCATTATTATACTACAACAGCTACACGGGCACTAAAACATCAGAATTGTGGACAAAATGACCTCCAACTCTTTATGACAGGAAACTAAAAATAAAAACCTATTATATGTATGTGTGTGTCCATCTGTGTGGTTCATCTCCTTGGTTTTAACGAGTTTTAATCAAATCCCATAGGCAAAAATAACATAAAGCTGTCAAACAAACGCAAAGCCAATGGGAAAACACATCAGCTGTGTGTATCGCAAAGCTCATCGAATTCGCATAGGACAATATCGCATTCAGAAAACTGTCGCCAATTGCAAATAATAATTAAGAAAATCTAAAATGACATCAAATTCTGCTTTAGGCATAATCGCGAGCATGTAGATTAACATATTGAATACATCGGATGTTTTAATGGCGTGCAGCAAACATAATTCTGGATAACAGTCGTTGGTATAGTGTCTATTTCTGCTATTTTTGAGCTGTAAGGTACAAATAGATTTTTTTACATAGATTAAAAAAAGCTATTAAGTATTAAATGAGATTAGTACGAAACATGAAAAAAGGGTGGGTTGGTAGTATTGGTATATTTACATACATAATTCGTAACATACCCACACACTTGACCTACTATTTACACAATGATATTAGGTAATAGGTACTTGTCATTTTGGTAATATTTTATAACAGTTCATTTCCCCCATCGCAATAGAATGTGGGTGCCACTTTGACAGTGACACCTAGGCATTTGCGGGGACGTCCCACGATATAAATGTTCTTCATACTTCCTATTCGTAATTCAATGTTACCAACATTTTAGGTGGCAAGTGAAAATAAATGTCTGTTTACCAATACCAAAACGTGTTTATGCTTCGAGTACTAAAATATCTAACAAGAAAAAAAGAAACAACACGGATCGTGTGGACTAGTAGTCAAAGTTTGGCCTAGACTTGATTGGTAGGTCGTACGTGCGAAAACTGGTGTTAGCGAATAGATTTTGTTCCGAAGTATGTAATCCTACATCCCTCTTACGGTGAACGTCTAGATAATCTAGTCGAGACCACATGACAAAAAGTGTGTAAATATACGAGGCAGAATTATATGAACCATTTAACTATAATATAATGAACATTCTATGGTGGAGACCACGTCACTGGAGTTACTGCTCTGTAAGGGCAAACGGCAAAAGAAAAAGCAAGTCAATCGAGCTGTCTGCAATAAAGCTGCCTTTTATCCATTTTTTTTTTTCGTATAGCTTCATTATTTTGTACTCAATACTCAATATCTTTATTGCATTACCATAATGTTATAGTAGATGTTTCAAATTTAATACAGTGAAGAAGAAGTCATTAAAAAGTGCAACTATTGACAAACAAAATTAATAGAAAATGAAATAATTCATCTCTAATTTATGCCCAGTTAGTTCATCGTAGTACTTAGGTACTCGACGGGTAAAGACTGTTTACTGTATATGTAAGGTATTTTACAAAAAGAAAACCGCAAAAATAAAAATTCTCATTCGATAACATAAAACAGCTTACTATGAAATAGCAATAGGTTGGTAACTAACTATGAAGTATATTATATACCTACGAATCATGGTTAAAATGACTGTGCCGTCAAACATTGTATTTGAAGTGCATTTTAACTGCAACAATGGCCACACTGTAATAATTACTATGTTAATAATGAATGTACCTATTTTACGACCTATTCTTAGAATACAGTTGACAAATACGTAGATGCTGATTTTCGAGAACTCGTCTTCACGCCATAACTCCGAAGCGGCTTCATAAAAGTGCTTCTATAATCTTAATGCTGGTAGCTTGAACATCTCTACATTGCACTTTCGAGTTCGCAGAATTATTTTGGGTTAATATTTTTTTATCTACATTATCGTTCCTATTACTATACTAATCATCAGTTACAAAGTCACGCCTGTTATCCTATCTTAGGCTAGACAGAGGTGTATATCGCTGATAACTAAGTATCCTTATATCACCAGCAGACCGAGTGATCACTTACGCAATTAGGTTACCTGGAAGACACCGTTCTGAACATTTATAACAATTTATAGTGTGCATTAAACTGCACATTCATTCATTCGATTACTTAACGTGATGTTATTAACTCTATCCACCTTGAATCGATCAGATATCTTGTTATCACTTCAATGGCTATATTAGAATTCATCTACCAAGTTAAATATTCTGATAACTGTCGATTGTATACATGAATCCATAATTTGATCTTTTGGTAAAATTACAATCTCCCAGCCAAATGTTTTGTCAGTAAAATTATCTATCATCTTGCAGTCAAATGTTGGAATAGAAAATATATTGTTACTTATTAAATACGTATACCGGTTTTTTTTTATTTTGTTTAATCCATTACATTAAAATATATGTTTACATTCAATAATGGAAACTGCACCAAACACATTCATGAAAAATTATGTTAACCAAACAAGTTAATTAATATTGTGTACCAAGGTCCAACCGGTCACCTTGTTTGATAGTGATTAATCTATGAATTATTATGAAGATATTTTACAGAAAAAACGATCAGAATCCTAAAGGTCAGTTATAGATGATTGTAGCGGAAAGCTTCTTTTGTAGTGCTAGCCAAATTCTGTCACCTAAAGATATTACGAAGTCGGGCTTTCCATTAGAAATTATGTAGGTAATTAAATAAACAAATACGAGTGGTAAGCAATGATGATGTGCCTTCGTTTAGCAATTTTCTATACTAAAGAGAAAATATTTGATTGTTTGTTTGTATCGAATAGGCTCCAAAAATACTTAGCCGACTTGAAAAATGATTTCACTGTTGGTAAGGTACAGTAACTCGCCTACATTTTATCCGAAATTTCAACGGGGTACAACTAGTCTACAAAAAGTATGTAAGTAGTACGTTAGTGTGGAAGTTGAGTAGACAATGCGCTTACTTGCGTTTATTAATCAAAGCGAACCTGCTGTTTCAGTTTAATTAAAGTTGGACGTTTCTTTTATTTGATGTTGTCAGTGAATAATAGTGAACCTAATGACCACCAGTCACGTTGGAGTCATTAATTCAAACTCTACTAATGGTAGGAATTTATCGCCGCCTTTGACAATATGATTCAACACAATGTCCTTATTTATAAATAAAATTATAACTACGTACATATTTATATCGTTACGCTATTTAACTAGAATAAAATGAAAATTTTACTCAAGGCATCTTGATAAAAGATGTGCACAGAGAAAAGTTCTCTCCCTCTGGCCGCCGAGGTTCTACGGAGCCATAGTGGTACAGATAAAGTCACCCCATCAAATTCTGCGTATCATCTGTACAGCTTAATAGACGTAGCTTGGTTTAGCAGATGATAAGGAGGATAGGATAACAGTTGTGTAGCACATAACAACTCAGTTACAATGATCATGTTAGTTCCTCTATAAAGCAACATGTGTACCTAGTACTTATCGATGATACTTGTAGAAACCACAACCTAAAGGGTAATGACAACATTCGTTACTCATAATATTATATTGAATTTATTTACGATTACCTATTACTAAGAATAATTTATTAGAAGATTTTTGTTTTGTCATTACTTCCAGGAGCAAACCAGGCTAGTTTTTTTTCTACGTATCGTACTTAGGATGAATGCTGTGGTCCTAACGAAATGATCGAATGATCTGTGTCCGTCTGAAAGACGTGTGTTGGACTCACTCCTTCTGGCTGGCTGATCGATCAATCCACGGAGAAACTCGAAGCATTCATCTTATTTACCACTATATATCTACTTACAATATTACTAAAGTCAATTATTATTAGAAGTACTAATAGTTCTCCATCTACAGTTAGATACGCTACACATCTCTCGGTAGTTATAATAATGTAGTATCCTACTAATAATTATTATCTAGTTCGTGAAATATGATATGTTAATGTTCTTCATTGAAAAATAATTGAAAGGTTTTTAATGAAGATGACTATGAATTGCTATTTAGGCTATATTTTATCGAAAAATCTCCACTGGATGAACTGCATGTCACAGCTAACAAAAGTATAGATAATAAACAATCTGCTACAAATAACCAGCAAAACAATCTTCATCGGTGTTAAGAATTATCAATAGCAATGTATTTATATACATAAGTAATTTAAAATCGACTCAAATCATAAGTATTGCAATTACAGAATGCAAAGTAAATTACCGCTGCGCCGACCGCTATCTTGGGTAATAGGTTGTATTTAGCCTTTAGATAGATATGATCAGTAAATGTCTAGCTACGAGCTAGTGTAATATTAGTTGCATATGGGCGTGGCTTGTGCATTATGCACTCTGTCATGTTATTGGTGGATTATGTGACTCATCTCGCTTGTTGCGGTATTGGGTGTACTTACTTACTTTCCGCGTATGATTTTCTTTTACTGTTTTATACCTACTTTCGTATGCCTGAACTACAATAGTTGCCTGTGGTGAAGATTTTGGGTAGGTATGTAGAGTACCCTGATATACTACTAGTAACGTATCTATTCTGTTTGTATGAAATTATTCGGCCATATCCGTGGTAATTCTAGTTACTCGTTAAAGCTTCCGATAATATCTGGTTCCTATCTGTATGTACTATATCTGGCGTAATGTTCAGTCAGTTTTTCCGTTTATATATTTCAATACACGTTGCTTTCTGTATGTTATTAAGGTTTGGTTCTAAGTATTTGGAATGTCTTTTTTTCAGTACAATCGCAAAAGTATTTTGGAACTCCGATATTCGGTATATTTGATAAAAAGTCAAGACAATTTTCGGTATATACCTCTATTTTTGGTGAAAATGATGTACATTGTACATTGGAAAATTAACATAAACTTACACTTGTAAGGACAGTAACTCTAGTAGATATAGTTCTGCTAAAATCAAAGTGGATGATACGAAAATCTCTCTACCAATTATACTGTGCAGATGGATGTTAAGCGTTTTTAATTAACGTATAATACGTACTTAAATTATTATGTTACCAGGAACATACAGACAGAAAAGATGTACCTAGGTACTGCATCGAAAGTGGGTCAGTTCATCCACAAGTAGGTAAGTATAATAAATTTAAAAGCTACCAATTAAATAAGGCTGCCTCATACATACTTTGTACGCAATTTTATAGTTTTTCATTACTTTTAGTACGGGAGCGTGACTGACTAGCTCGAAATGAATGTCGTAAAGTCATAATAAAAGACAGCGGTTCTTTGATGTCTCGCCTTAGGTATGGCACAATTCCTCAAGGACGAAAACTTTATTAAGAGTTTTCCGTACAATAAATTATCTACCTTATGCAACAAAGTTGAACAAAGTCAATTAATTTATTTAATTAGTACTAGCTGACCCGGCGAATATTGTTCTGCCAATTTGCCTACATTGTTTACAACATTATGTCCTTTCTCAGGCTCTAAACTGTTTGTATAACAGATTTCGTTTAAATAGACATACAGAGATAAACAGTTCAGTAGTTTTGTCGTGAAAGTGAGACAGACAGATAAAGTTACCTTCGCATTTATAATATTAGTATAGAAGTATAGACTGTAAACGTACAGAGTATTAACTGCATAAAATAAATTGTATAAATATCACGTTATCCAAAACAGTTTCCATTAATAGTTTGTGAATCAGACTTAGGCCATGTATCCTTTACACACAGTATGTCTAAGTTAATTTGGCCATGAAAGTGGTATATAATACATAAGTGGTATAGTTTTGATAACACTATTGAATTAAAACATCGATTACGTAGTGTTTTGTTGTGACAAGTCAAAAATTAACCTTAATTTCAAATGGCATTCATGTACCTAAGTAATTTTAAATCTTAAGGTGGTCAATCAGCTCCATGATCAACTGTATCTACTGGATTACCCACATCCCACAGGGGTGACCCAACGTGACAGGTAACATAATTGTATTATACAATGCTCATATTGATGACTACTTATTTATATAGAATACAACGTTGTTAGCGCAGGTCGCCAGTGAATTCGTCTTATCAACTTGCAGAGTGATATTTGTTTTATCAGTAAGTATTTCCTTATTCCATTACAGTACAGAGGTATATGATGTTTTTGAAGGAAATCGGACGGTTATAGAAAGAGCCGTGGAATGACGTTGGTATGACAAAAAAATAATAATATAAAAATAAATCGCTAAGAGCCCTACTGATAAACGCGGTATTACTATTACCAAATTCAAATTAACTTGTCAATTGTATGTCAAATGTGGAATAACCAGTTTCAATAGAACTGTAACAACTTAGGTTTCAGTTTCACCGAGTTTATTAGTAAGGGTGTAAATGTTTGTGCTAAACTGGGGAACGACTGGGCTTACCTAAGCCTTTTCTATTCGTAGTGCTTATAGTAGATAATATATTACATAGTAGATAATGTCAAGAGGTTCTTATGAAAGAAAAAAGATTAGACTGAATATTATAATAATTCAAAATTTGTTCTCAGTGTTACTACAGGACAACGTTTCTCGGATTCACTAGTAAGTATAATAGAAAACAGGCATCACGCGTTCAAGTAGATACCTATCTTCAACAAGTATTAATGTTCGATTAGCTTGTTAGGCATGTGCATAAAATAATGAAAGTATGTACATAAAGGTAGAATTAAGAATAATATAAATATTGTCATCATCAATACAAAGGGACTAATGCATACAAAACAATGCATCATCTGTAAACAGTTACAGTACAAACAATGCTATATGGAGATATGCTTCAAAACAATATTCTCTGCTAGACGAAAAGAATTAGGTACCTATCCAAAGGTGCTACGCTAAAATAAGTACCTAATTTAGACGTTAAATTCGTTGTTGAAACATTAAATCTTTACACGTAAGTATTATTAGTTACAAGAAATGAAATGAAATAAAACACTTCTTTGTCACATTGGTATCTTCGGCGCGTGCGCATTCAAAACGGAACGTGCTAAATATATGTTTCGAAAAAATATATGGGGAAGAACGTAAAATATAGCACCAATGAAATTAGCTCCTATTGATGTTACGTAAAATCTTTTATAACAACTAAATACTTTTTGTTATTATTTTTTCGCTATTTATTCAGTAGCTGGCAAATTGCCCGAGTACGCCTATTATGATTTTGTGAGAAAATAGAGGTCGCTCCTTGCTAATGGGTTTGTCAATAAGCCTGGGTTGCCTATGTCAACATGCCAACAACGTACCTTCATAATATTATTAAATCAATGTTAAGACGCTCACTTTGATGTAATATGAAGTCACGTAGCAGAAATCTTTAAGTAAGACAAGAAGGTAGACTTTAATGTGTAAATTAATACCGTATATAGTTTGTACGACACTAATGTGAAATCGAGACATAAGTACCGTACATAATAAACATACATTCCATGTTTTAACATCAATGAAGTAACAAATTAACTTTTACAGTACATTGTCTTGTCATGGGTATTTCCCTGAAAAATGTCATATGTTTCACAAGTCAATATAATTTTTGCATCAAGATATTTCAAGTAATACTTGAGTTAGCTACATTTGCAACTAAGTTGAGTGTTCGTAGGCAGGTAAAGCTGTAGCTAGACCCGCAATGTACAGTACAGTACACAATGCACTGTCGATAAACGTCGACCTAGTTCACTCTGGCATAGCGCCCAATATTGAACATTTGTTTTCCAGACGCAGGGAATTCACATTTGTCTGTGTTCCTCATATGTCTTGCTGGACCATGCATCATATTAATTTTTGTCATCACTCCTCATATTTTTAATTTATTCACGCTCGTCCACTGATAATTTATTGTTCGGATATATTATTTGTGTTATTGTATTTTTGTGTTGAGGAAAATCAACGTTTTATTTTTACAAATAAAAAAACAGAATTTATTCTTATAGCATCCGCCTCATTGCATGAATGAAGGCAATGACAAATGCATTACCATTAATTATCTAATACGTACTTTAAAACGTTAAACTATAGAGGTATAGATATTAAACAATTATGACATTACGTAGCTACAGTCATAAACAAGCTGCGCTGCAATTTATACGTGAGATTTATGTACAGAAGAAAATTTGTAGCAGTTAAATCTTGGAACTGTCCAACAGATGCTTGATCGTTAAGCAAGTTCAGCGTTAAATGCATAAAAACATACATGTACCTACGTATGTGGTTGTCGTATACGTACGAGTGGGTTGTTTATGGGAAGTAATGAAACAAAGATGCCACAAGTCCCCGTTCTGAGCTAACACAGTCCATGTAGGTACATTGGCAATCAATGGAATGCAATGAGGAGATGTCTAAAAAAATGTACAAACGAAAGATATGCAACTACTTTATTCTATGTTCGTTCATCGTCGGCCTTGTTCTTATGTTCATTTTATTTTATTGTAGAAGTGAAAATATTATGATTCCGTTTAATTTCTGGAAAGTGTAATTTATTATGGTAGCGCACCATGATGGTGAAATGTTCCCTGAGGCTAGTACGAGTGGTCACGTTGCCGACATTGTTGTGTACGTAGGCAGTAGTCGACACTGTACAGCGCTTCTTCGGCGCAAGCGCAGCGGCATGTTGTCGTCCTATTAAATAATAGCTCAAGGCTCACAGACCGTTATTTTTATTTTATACGTTACCAATGTTATTAATTTCGACATTTTGCATTTGTTTTGAAAACAGAAGCTTTCAATTCAACTAGGTTTCGTAGGAAATCAGTCGTTATTAATGGTGGAGCTCGTGCGTGTACCTACGATCATTTTTACAATTCTTGGCTACTTGACAGGCGTCGCATCATAAAACAAAATAAACATGAATTCATTAGCTTTCTTTTTGCACGACCAATAAAATATTACTAATTACAATTAGGTATCTTGTTCTAGGGATAATAATTTTTAACGTCTCTGGGTGTAGATGTAGGCACGTGCCTACATATAGCATTCCTATGAAGTTTCCTTTTAAAAAAATCTATGTGGATGTCTCCATCGAGGTGCGATCGAGATTCGAAACACAAAGTGTAGGTACGTATTTTTGTAAAGGCCATTTTACACGTAAACATGTCTAGTTTCAAAATGTATGTATGTCGGTTTTATATTTTTTTTTATATATAGGCACGTCTATTAAATTATCATTTATATGGCGATAAATATGGGTAGTAAAACGAAACGCGTATTAATCAAGTTAACATTTTTACGTAGCTACATAAAATTTATTAATACATTTAATTAAAAACATCTTAGAATAGCGACACATCGTGCACTATATGACCTTGTGAGCTTATTGACTAACATAATAACAGCTCCTCAGCCCGATTAGGATAACCTTCTGGATTATCTTACTCTAATTTATTAAGTGAACGAAGTAAACATTAGGTTTTTTCATGTAATTAAGAGCCCAACCACCAAAAACTGTTCCGCGTACGCATAGAAGTATGTTTGCCCCAAATTGACCTTTTTAATTAGTTACCGTTTCGTTCAGTCTTTTTTATAATTTCAAATTATTTAAAAAGTACCTAACTGAGCCGTTTTAGTATAATAATTTAAATCAGTGTGTTGCGTAACCAGAGAGCAGTATTGTCGGTGCTGTGTAGGTATGTAGGTGGAAACAAATGAGCAAACAAAGTTTCAAGTGTTTTTCAAACATTGTTAATAGTAGGTACCTGTCTAAGTAGCAGTGTTTGGTCATATATTTATTAACTAGAGGCACAAATCATAGATGTTATTTTTCTGTGGCCTCGGGGGCGCGCTTCCGACTGTCCACGTGAACGTGCAACAAGCTCATCTGCATATTAAATTAAAAAGATTGTTGAATCAGGTGGATTGTTATTTTGGAAGTTACGGTTGGGCCGCACCTAGTGCGTGACTGGCCACACCTGAGGCCGCTCCGACAACATCCAGCATTAAAAAAATAACTTTATTATTTTTTTTGTTTGTGACCATCGAGTTGACGGCTTGCGAAATTATTTTGTAGCTTTTTAGCATCTGCAGAATGTCCTTGCACGTTGTATGTGAGTAATTTTACAAAAATATTCGGATAGGATATATCTAGGTGTTAGACCTGAATGTTACAATGAAGCCGTTAGCATCGTATTTGATACTTGTATGGGAGCAAAGGAGCAGTCGTTGCAATGAATTACATACGCCAAGCATGGTAGGACAAGTGTGTAGGCTAGAAGACTGTGTCTTCATTGTGCAAATAAATCTAGAATCGGCAGCTTCAAAGAGCCCTTATCTGAGAATGTTTTGTTTTGATAACCGTGACAAATTGCCAGTTCGTCTCTAAAGTCTGATTACAAAGGCAAGTCAATAGGTCAATGATATATGTTGTTAAAGATTACTAAAAACAAGTCAAACATAACAGACCTTATGTCGACTCGATCTCTTGACTCCATAATTACGCACCATAGATGAAATCGCTACTCTTATTTCTCATTTATCACTACCGCCAGTTTTCACGAACTCAAACATATTCAAGAAAAAAATGAGACAGTACGATTGCGTTTGATTTTAGCATGCGCCAAATTAACTAGCGAGGTCATGGTATACCAACGCCAGCTGGGCCATGTCTAAGACTAGACTTGGGTTTGCAGACTTTATGCCTGCATTACTGAGCCCACTATTGTACTAACTTACCGAGTTAGAGATACAAGGTTTATGAAATCTGTAATTACGATCATTTAGGAGACACAAGGCTCCTAAATAGTATCAAGGTTAATGGGCCAGAGAGCGATGTAGGAGCGTCAATAGAGGAGCATTCTCGTCGCGACCTGCCGACCTGATTAGGTAGATACTCCCAGACTGGAACTCCGTCTAAGGAAAACAACATGGATAGGGTTGAGACACTCATAAGAATGTCGTACAGTTTATTTGTCGTCGTTTCTAATACCTACATCAAAATAAATGTAAAATTTTTGAACTCCGATTATTTCAGTCAATACCTCCACAATGGGTAGGTATGTATTTAAGCAGCATCCTAAAAAGGTTTGTTCATGTTTCGATGTTATCCTTACGGAATGGCAAAAAACAGAAGATTATTTGAAAATGTACTTATAATTTTCCGTGAATTTCCCAATATATAGTTAAGTAAGCTTCTGTACAATGTATGCCATCATAAACGTCCAACATATAAGTAATTAGTGGGTACCAATATATTCATACATTGCGGAGAGTACACGGACTTTGGATAAGATAGTTTACACAAGCGAGAAAAGCCAATATTTGTGAGAACGTGCAAACGGGTCAGAGCGCGCAGAGTGGACGCCCATTCCGCCTGTGCAAATTTTTCTTGATAAAAGTAATCTCTCTAGACATCCTCTGAGATAAAGGCTCACAGTTTAAACAAACTAATTCCTGTATAATGTTCGGTTGATATTATGATTAGAGTTTAGAAGAACCTTTCTGTTGTCACGCCATACGTTGATTTTCTTTGCGCAACCTATACCTAATGCTGTCGTGGTCTGGCGTTATGGTTTGAATTCTGATGAAGGAATATTTATCTTGGATATGTTGGAAAGTTTGGTCGCAATCAGAACCTTGATTTTTAATACATAACCAAACAACACCTACATACAGGTATAGGTAGGTAAATTGCTAATTCTTCAGGTTCCGCATTCGATAGAACACGTAGGTACACAATTATCAGTAATACTCTACGCCAGTATGCCAGACAGTGTGTCGGAATAATTTGTTATTTTGTTTGAAGATGATCTACTCTACACACTTGGAATCGCTGCGCGTGGGCTTCCTACGTTACGTACGAGGTACGAGCCAGTATTCATCGGTTACTTTGGTGGGCGCATTCATAGCATTAATTGCATTATGCTCTACATACAAGGGTAAAGGCAGCGGCAATCTTTTACACGTCGTAACGTCGTTGAAACGCGGGTGTCTCTACCCACCCCCAGTGGAATCTAATGAATCCGAATGGTATAGGTGTGACCCATCCGCCTTTTTGTAATACTCAATCTGTAAGGGCGTGATTGTATTTCAAAATGTCCTGTGTTATCTAAGACGAGAGTCTGTACGTACATTTATCTGCATCAGACAAGACAAGAATCTTTTTACTCAATCTGACCTTCGCTTCCATCACACGTGTATTCAAATGCCAAAAGCGTTAATTTATTATTTCAACAAACGCTTTATTTCCGCCCTTAGTGTTATAGGAAATGATTATGAGTTGGTGATTTGAAGAACGAAAAAACTCCGTAGTTGTTGTTTGTTCTCACGATTTCGGTAATGCTTGCCGAAAATGGCGTGCGAAGGTAAGATGGACGATATTATTTCAGACTTTATAATATCATTTGTTACGTACAAATTTGGTAGCAACCCACGTTATGTTCCCTTATCAACCTTGTTGATTTTTTACTATAATATTATTGAATTGCAATATTTTTAGATAGCAATTAGCAAACAGTGCTCGTAGGTAGGTTGGATTGTATAGGTCAGCGCATTGAGTCGCCAGGTGACCTTTGTTAAATGTGACGCATAGGTAACATGCTTAGGTGGGTAGGTCTAGATGCAGGACACCGGTAAACGGTTCTACAGATGTGTTCAGAATGCTTCTTACTGAAAATATTTTCTTGTTATTATTCAACGTTACGTAAGGTATCCTCAGTAGACGTCGGGGACACTTCACCGCAAGACATTGTGCACTATTCAAGCAATTATATTTTCGAGTGCGAGTGGCGAGGGCATAAAAAACTGTTTAAGGCGTGGGCGCCCGAGGACTCTCCATTCACGAGCGACTACATTATGCTTGTTTTATAATTATTATTTATATTACGTACAGCTTGACCAACGTTATTTGCGTGGTTTTTACTCTGTGAAACGTTTTCGACAGCAAAGCTGTATAGGAATACAGTACACCTATTATGTTACGGTTATTAAGTGCATACTCTATCGTTAAGGGAAATATGAAGTTCTGTAGAATATTTGATACTACTCTACCCACGAATATCGGTATGTATGAAATATTCGTCTCACCACCGACCACAGTAATATGAACGAACTAATTAACATTTACTGACCACGTATTACTCGACCAGAAAAAAAACCTACAGTACCGCGGTTGTACTTCGTGGTAAATTAAATTAGTGTGTTTAATTTAGAAGTTTTTGTTCATTGTCATAGTTCGTAGGTACAAAAATTTTCGCCCGTGAAGGACACTTATGGAACTTGCAGTTCTAATAGTTACAAATTCTCAATTTCAGACACGATTGTGATTTGGAATGAAGGCGGAATGTTGAACTGAAACATAGTTATTTCAGTAAATTAAACCAAAAACATGTTAAATTCAACTTAACCGCTCATAACACACCAAGGTCATATGTGCAATTAATTGTTTTAGTTAATATTCGCTGTGTGTTCGCACTTATGTCATTATATTTCCTTGTTACAAAATACTATTTAGAGATAATTGTTACCTACCAAAATATGTTTTTAATTAAATAAAAATAAACTTTCGACGATGTAAAATGTAAATGTACGCCGTCGACCATGACATGTTGAAATTATTTTGTGGATGAGTGAAGCAAATGCAAAATAGGATCATAAAAAGTGGGGCATTAGATTAACCCCTTTGAGTTAGAGGCGTGAAACCACACGTCTGGAGTCGTAGTGGTATTTTGATATGCAATCCAAAATGGACTACAAATACAAAGTAGGTACCTGCCTACGTGATACGAAACGTGTTTTTATACATTTGTATTCGAATAGAATAGTGCATCAAGGGTAAAGAAGGACATAGGTAATGAAGACATCAGCTGATTGACTGAGCCTTACCTATCGGTGGAATAGTTTGAATTCGATTATGTCCACCTAAATGAAATATTTACAGTAGTTAAAAAGGTTTTAGTTTTAACCAAACCTTGTTTCTCTTTGGTAGTACCTTTATTTGTAACGATGACGACTACGACGGTTTATTTTGTTGTAACGCAAGTGTTGTTCTCAGGAAAACTCAGAACGCGCTTGTTATGTTTTAATCAAGCGAAGGCAAGTCAAAGTAGAGTTCGCCAAATTCTAATAGGTATATGAAAGTAATGATTAACAGTGATTAATAATGTCACCGTCGAGCCTTGTGTAGGTAGACGGTTCTTCAACTTCGCTTAGCTTTACAATGTTTCAGATTGTTGTATTATACACGGCTCCCGACCGACCCCGTTTACCTACTACCTTCCTTTATATACGCATGAAGCATTTAGATATTAGGAAAACGATAGCTGAAAAACAAGGGCCTGTATACAGCCTCTCTAACACAAGAATTAAATTATCTTATGTCTCTACATCAGAATATAAATACATAGTCAATATATTTACGCATAGCCATTAAATTGTACACAAATACGATTCTAAGAAAAGCGTGGTCTGTTAGCAATTGGGCGGATTGAAAGCGTTAGGCATATTATGAATATTATGAAACAGTATACATATGTGTAGAGTAACACTGACTGACTGCCACTATAGTTACCAACCTCGACACGTGACGAACTTCGCGAGGAGCAATCTTCTCAAAGTTCTGCGTGGAATTTAACGAATTGTTCGCAGTCCATTGAAGTTCGAAGGGATGAACAAAAAGTCAACACGCAAACTTTTGTCCATAGACTGTATGACCGGCCCCAAGAGCCGCACCGCATCCGGGTTTCTTGACGCGCGTAAATCCTCACACCACCGCCCTATCGAATCATAACTTTTTCGACAACTCTTTTCGAAAATCGGCAATGTTTTAGCAAATTTAACCATCTCATCCGCTGTGAGTCCTGTATTTCATGAGCAGCACTGTCAATAATGCAGATAAGTGTCTTACAGTGTTAACCGGCACTATTTAGCACCAAAATCAAACAGATTCACTTGATTGTTGTTTAAATGTCTGTAAACTTTGAAAAAGAAAACTCGGCTGTTTTCAACATGAGGACACGTGAAGACGGGCGCGCGCCGGCCACTGTACCGCGATAAACAGTGAGCGCGCCTCCCCGACAACACACGCACACACGCACAGCGTATCGCCGGCTCGGCCTGCACACATTGCTAACCGCGAACCAGTGCGCAGCTCCGTGGCCTATAAATAGATATCACGCTATTTTCCACCAATGGCTGCGCGGAGAAATCGCGACATCGTTTTTCTTACTGGTCTAACCTCTTCGTGCGATTGATACCACAATGCGTTTTAAATCGCGATTAAGCTGCCAGTATTGATAAAAAATATAAAGTTTGATAAGGTTCGAGAAAAACCTGGTCTACTTTTCGTTAAAAATTTAAGGTTTCCTTGCATTTCAAGGGAATACTTCAAATGGTCTTGATGTTAATTTAGTAAACATTAACACATTGGATATTAGATCTTATTATCAGAGACCCGGCATATCTTGTCTGTGGCATGGCTGTGCGCGTAGAGCTAGCGGTTAATTCCCATTCATAATCAAACTAAACACATGTTATGTGGAGATGTGTAGGTATTTAGTTCAGTAGGTAGACCAATAATTAGGTTAGGTAAGAAGTGTAATCGAATATTCGTTTATTTACATTTTCCTAGTACGTGCACGTTCATCTAGTAAATACCATCAACGAACTTAGAGACTTATTTACGAGACAATAGTATACCATTTTATTAAAATTGAGTATACCTCTATATCTCTGATACGATATTTAAAAACCTTAGCTGTTTGATGTTAGGACTTAAGACGAATATACCGCGGGCTCTACCGTAGACGTAATAATATTTTATCGTTATCTACCCACTTTTATACCTAGGGTTATTATAAAATAAAAGGTTAGTTCTGTGCACCGTTTAGTAGTGATATTGTTATGAACATATTAATCTCCTTCTGATTAAAAAACCGTTCAGAAACGGTATCGTACCCCGAGGTTTCCGTACCTAGCAAGATAGTTTAGATAAAGTGGTGATAATAATTTTAATTTTGCGAATTCTCTCTACATATTCTGGGATATACGCGTGAATGTATACACTCTGCAGGACATAAATAACATTAACTAACTATAAAAAGTAAAAGTACTCTTTACGAAACCGGACTCAAATGTTGATCTGTAATAACTGTCAACCACTCTGGAAGAGGGTTCGTATGCATACCTACCTGTATAAATGCATATACGTAACTCGTCCTATAATTTCATGTGACCCGGTAGGTATAGGTTCAACGTAACAAACCAATTGTGGTTTGTTTGTTTGTAAAATTCGTTTATGAATAAAAGTAAAAATAGTAACTACCATAATGTATTAAATGCAATAAGTTGTTCTTATTATATAATATATTATGACTTTATAATACCTGGACTTGAAACAGCCTACGATAATTCACGAAAAGGTAATAGGAACATTATATCAGTTACGTTGCAAATAAATGTAACACCTCATATTGTTAGGTTTTCATTCGTGGAGAAAATTGCAGAAACTCAAAACCATTACCAGCAAAAATTTTCCATAACATAAATTTGACAGTTTTCTCGACTTCCGTTCCGCATTAAAATCGCCACTATATATTGGAGCAAATCGCACATATTATTTTATACTAAAGTGGGTATGAGATATTCCATCATAACTAACCTTTGATTCTTCAGAATAATAACTTTAAAGAAAAAAAGAACGTACTTCAACCAGTAAAATATGAAGACTTGTGTTTTTCTCGTCATGGATACCACAGTCTGAATTGAACAACTTTAAATTGGACCAACGGGAGCACCAGCTTTCAAATAAAAAAGAATCAAACAAACCGGGTCATCCAGTGAAATGTTTTGAGAAAAAAAAATTGTCGAATTGAGAACCTTCTCCTTTTTTAAGTCGGTTAAATAATATGAAAACTATGTTATACCTATATACATTTTCGAAGAAGACATTTCCAATAACGGCATCATCCGTTGTAGCATTACATGTATCTTGTAAATAAAGGTATGGCATAAGGTACAAAATTCCAACAAATTAGGATCGGTCTAAAACTAACGTCACGCAGGTGTTAGATAGATTGACAGATATTTACATAATACATGAATTTAGGCATGATTGAAAACACTCAAACGCCCACAGCAAAACACTTATCACGAAATCGAACCCGCGACCTTTCTTGGTTCAAATATAATGAGGTATCAATGTTTCCGACAGTACCTACCGTAATAAAGTACTACTTAACTATGTCGCGCTACGGTTGCCCGCAATAAAGAAAAGATAATATGCTTCCTGTACCTAGATAAGCACTTAATTTTTTCCTACAGATCATAAACTCCGGTGTTGTATTAGTTATTCGCTAATGTATTTTTTTTTATAAAATGTTGGAACTAGTACAACTGGTTTGTTTAGCCCCGCGGTTGCTGCCGTTGATTTCGCTCCCGCGGGAATTTTATGATAAAAAATAACTTTTTCCCTAATCCATGTGAAATTCTATCTCCATCAAGTTTAGTCAATATCTGTTCAGAAGAATTTTGTGAATAATCAACAAAAACATATAATATCGCAATCTTTATCGTTTTGATTATTAGTAGGATACGAAAGGTAGGTGTACATTTTTATTTGTGACAAACATTGTATTATTTAATAGAAGAACACAATTATTAAGCAACTGGATTTAATAGAAGAACACAATTATTAAGCAACTTGCGCTTACTATCCAGTCTCTTCCCATAAAAATTTTGTAAACAGATGTTAAACGTTACGACAGAAAGACAAACACTCCTTCGAACCGTGACGACGTAATATATTTTCACATGAGACAATATTATCTGTTTAAACATTTCCTTTAATGATGTGCCATGGACAAATTCCTATTCACACAAACCATCCGTCCTAAGGTGACAGGACAAAGATGGTGAACACCTACTTACATACCTCTCGTATTAATTAATGTGTCTAGTGTCTGCCACAGTGATCAACGATGATAATATCTACCGTCAAGTAACAGTAATAGTATGGATGCGCCTATATGCTTATTGCAAACTAAAGCGTATTGAATGGGGAATTTTCAGAGCCTTAACTGTTTCTCTTAGTTGTGAGAGATGCGCTAGGTCAAGCAGTGAGTATTGAAGGTGTCAGTTAATTGTTTATTGTTTGTTTACATGTTACAAAAGTTAAAAACGTACTAAAATATAACTAACAGAAGTCAGCCTACAAGCGATATCTAAATAAGAAAATTCCCCATTGAAAAAATATTGTTTAGGTAGGTAGTAAAAGAAAACAGAAATTCTCATAATGTCAATAACTCAGTGGTAGAAAATTAACCTGTCGGGAAATAATGTTTTTTTACCACAGTTTCAGTTAGGTAGGTACATATTATACACATTAAGTCACTGTATTATACACTAGTTATATTACTAGCTAAATTATTTTCTAGAAGGTACACAACGATGCGCTGCGTAGTCTATTTTTTCTTCCAGTGCAAAAATCATAGAGCACTAGGTTGATCATGAAAAATGGTTATTTTCATAACTATTTTTCATTTTCAGATGAGATATGACTGACATTGTGTTTATCTTGAGGCAAATAATGTTAGGCACCCGTATAATTAGTGTAAAACATTTTTAGTTTACAGACTTCATATGCTGTGCCTGTACCTAGATTATTAAAACTATTTATCTATGTTTCTTGTGCTAAAGAAGTGCCTAAGTACAATCTCACTGTGTATGACCTAATTGCTTCTTCTACACAAAAGTAGTAAGTACTTTATTTTTTGCGCCATATAAATCCTTTACTACGACAAAAAAAAATAACCATACATTCTCATTTGCTTCAACGAACACTTTGAGATATTGTCCTTCGCTGCTTTTCAGATGCCAAAGATGTTTTTATTTAACTCCGACGGTCCATTTGTCAATGTAACGAAAAGTACAAACCAATTTACACTGTGTGGTTTTCCCGCGGACGACATGTTTACACAAAAAAATGTCGTAGTTGTCGTGATGTCTCGTTTATGGTGAGTTTCATTGAAGATGAACATCTACACTAACGTAGCCACGGCTTCAAAAATCTGTCGTTAAATTTACAGAACATTATCGGCATACCCCTTAGTTGACGTCCTGTAGCGTAACAATGTTTCTAGCATCGACAGTCAAGTAGTAGTGCTTTACATAGGGGAGTTTTGCAGCGGCTGTAATAGATCTGAAGAACGCCATGTTCTTTGTTCCTAGTTGTAAATCGACTAGTGACAAAGTGTAATAAATCCCGTTCCCTCGCTGTCACAGTGCGGGTTAACATGTGGCACTCGTAAATGGGAAGTTGTTGAAGAATGTGACAAACTTGACTAACGATGTCTCACGTCTACTGAAAAACTCTTTAAATCTTCTTAGAATTTGTGCGTGTTAATACTTTTATTAGTTTAGTACCTTCCTAAAGTTATTCGCACTTATTTATAGGGTATTTTCTAAGTAAGTATATAGATATCCCGAGTATACTTACTTTACCTATACACATAGTAAAACTGTCGACACTATTTTTAACCGACGAAAACACGGAGGAGGTAGGTACTCAAAGTCGACGCGAATATGTGGGTAAGTATATATTTTTGTTTTCGATTTATGATCACCCATAACTTTTTACTAAGTAGTCCGATATTTTCTTTTTGACGTGCAAGATATAATCTAGTCATTTGGTCGAAATAATAGAGGTTACCTGGAAAGTTTTCCGGGAGTTTTGAAAATTGGTAATTTTATAGATTTTGATGTGCTCTTACCGATTTTTTCCTTTGCCACCTCAAAACTCCCGGAAAACTTTCCAGGTAAAAATACCAAATGACCGTACTAATAATTTTTAAACCGATTTCTAAAATTTTTTTAGGGAAATAAATAAAAAAGTGTTTTTCAGTTTTCTACTCTTTATTACGATTTCATCATCATCATCAGCCCATACCTGTCCACTGCTGGACAAAGGCCTCTCCAATTGCACGCCACTGTGATCTGTTTTCGGCTTCTCGCATCCAGCTTTAATCTATACTAATATTATAAAGCTGAAGAGTTTGTTTGTTTGAACTCGCTAATCTCAGGAACTACTGGTTCGAATTGAAAAAATATTTTTGTTTCGAATATACCATTTATCGAGGAAGGTTTTAGGCTATACGCTGCAACTATTAGGAGCGAAGAAATGATGGAAAATGTAAGAAAAACGGGGAGAATTATTCATCCTTCAGGGCTTCCATTGCGTGCGCTTCGAAAACGGTTCAAGATACCAAAAATATAAGTATGAAACAATTATTCCTCTTGAAATGACCTAAAAAAATGTCCACGACATTATATTTTTTAGACGACGTTTTTATAGTAATCAAATTTGGTCGAAATTAATGCATTATTTGTTATAATAAAAAGAGGAAAGAATTGTATGGATGGATGTTTGTAACGAATAAAAGCTACTTAACGAAGGAACGAAAAAAAATGCGAGTTTAAAAAATGAGAATTTACATTGCAAAACAACGTTTGCCCGAGAAGTGGTATATTATACAGGGTGGCATTTGTAACGCGACCAAAAATTCTGGTGCAGATTATTTTCGACCCCTTTAAATTTTAATGTAGTCCGGATACTTCAAAGTAGGTACGTAATTTCGGAATAAATTCAGTACAAAATTTCCGATAATACCCAATGTTTTCGTGATGTGTTCAACTAAATGCCAGTGAACAGCGTTAAG
>SJJU01001714.1:0-67929 GCA_012932125.1 Conopomorpha cramerella | reverse complement strand
GGACCGTGACAAATGGAGATCTGTAGTCTCTGCCTACCCCTCTGGAGACAGGCGTGAAGTATATGTATGTATGTGTATGTAGATCACTTTTAGCCTGCCAGGGGGTCTTAAGAAAAAGTCACTAAAAGTTGACGAGTTCATTGTATTGCATTTGCGCACCAGATTTTTTCATCTTTTACGTCATACATTGGAAGGGTTACGTTTAGAATGATCCTTTTTGCATCCCTGAACCACACTGCAATCCCAAAGTAGTCTCAGTTGGGATTAAAATACATTTTATTTATCACACAAACAAAACACGTAGCAAGACTAAACTAGGCTAATGTAAACGTGTATAACCTATTAAATCCCTTAGTAAATCTTATACCAAGTCTTGCAGAGTTGGAACAATGCTCTCCCTTCCTTTCATAAGGAGTCCTTAACAGGCACCTAATTAAATTCTATTATCATTTAGGGAGTAACACGACGCTTGTGAAATAGGGGCATTGTAGAACAGAACACGGGCTATACTGACATAAATAATTAAGGGTAAAAGATTAAAGAAATTATTTTCCCCCCCTTGCGATTGTACTTTTTAAAATGTTTTTTCCTGGTAACGAAAAAAGTTATCCGAAGAAGGTTCACAGTTCGATGTTCTGAGTTCAAATTAAACTCTGATGTTCTTAATAAGAGGTATATATCAAAGGTCTCATGTATGACACATATCAACTAATTGATATATGACCCTTCATACTTGGAAAATAAATGTAATTGAATTAAAGTCCATTTTACGATGTCATTTTATTACCATCATTGTAAAATGTTAATCTTGTAGTGATGTTACGGAGTCAAACTCGATTTCACGACGCATGTCCAAAATAAGTAATATTTATTTATAAATATAAAATTAAGTGATGTTAGTTAGACTATTTATATATCAAGAACGGCTGTACCGCTTAGGCAGGTAATCGGTGCGGAGGTTGCTTAAGACCAGGAAACGGACTTAGAACTTTTTATCCTGTATCTGTGGGATGGCTCCATATATATGTATAGAGGGTATACTGGGAATACTGAATCTACACCAATGAAATACGCGTAGTTTCAGTGCCAGTACGCCACTAGTAAATAGAGCAACCAACTATTGTCTCGCTCTAATCCTGTTTGTGAAAAGGAGACAAAGTATGCCCAAGCGACACTTGCGTTAATAATTATTGCTTCAGAATATTGTGTCGTGTGAATATGTCATAACTCCTGTACGAATAATCTTAATAGGCTCTCATTATATTCATATATTCGCAGCCTAAAAACAGAAGTAGACAGGTAAACACATTATATTCTATATCAGAAAAGTACCACTGCACGATCCATCCCCGGTTCGTCACTTGCTATCTAGTATTATTATCTTACACAATCGTGCCCCGTGTTCCACTCGTCATAGGGGCTATAATCGTGTGATGGTGTGTCAGCTCACGTGCCAGCAAAGCCTCGGCTATTCTTCACTCAAACACGCGAAGATTATTAACCGCCACAGCGTGAAAAATGCTTTACGGGAATAGGTACATTATAGTCTAGACGTAAGGAATGGTCCACACCCGAGTGGTGTAAACGCTGTTATGGTTTTGGCATCGTAATCGCTATCGTTATTAAATTATTTTGAATGTCATTAACATGGCTATCGCGTATCAATAATTGTGCTCTGCTACATAGGATCCTATTGTCGATCTTATGTTCAATTAAATTCGATCGAATATAACGTTATTAGTTTTAGATTTTATGGGGTAATGATAAGGAGGCCATGTCTACCTGAAACAATAATGTTGTTTCAGAAACTGTCCACACTGCTTATATCTTGGGATTAAATCAGAGTGATATCTCAAATATTTGAGCTGTGAGATATCACAAAGAAGACTTCTAATCATATTAAAACAGCTCTTATGCCTCGAGTTTATCACGGTTGCGCAAGCGAGGATCCGTTTTGTCCTATATTTATTTATTTTTCTTCTGTGGTACCGAGGCGACGGCGGGCGGTTTGATACCCGAACGAAATCTGATATCAATCAATTGATAATTTCAATTGCTGAAGTTTTCTGCTTTACGAATATTGCTAATAAATAAGCTTGGACCCACAGCTTAATGTACTGTCGATCATGAAAGTGGTCCTCAACAAGGCACATACATACATACACTTCACGCCTGTCTCCCAGAGGGGTAGGCAGAGACTACAGATATCCATTTGTCACGGTCCTGGCATACCCCTTTAGCTTCATTTACATTCATACATGACCTCCGGTTTCGAGATAAGGTAGAGTTGTAATTGTTGCATTGTGACAAGTAAAAAAAAAAATAACTTTAATGTCTAATACCGATTGTACCATAGAGAAAAACCATCATAATTAATATGACGTATTTACTGTACCTATGTTACTTCTTAGTCTTTCTGCTTATGCTTACTCCATGGAAAACGAACGCACGACTTTTAGCAATATCGTTCGACATAATTCTCTATTCACAATGTCTTTATTCTAAACGAATAAAGCCGAGGAACAATTTTATTCCCGTTTCATTCCTGACTCGACATCACACACTCCGTACCAATGTAAAAACACATTCACAGAAGAACAAACTGTAGAAGGTCTATATACTTCTCTATCCTTTTGTCACCGTTGACGCGTCCATTGATACGTCCAAGATGCATTCGAAGGATGAATCTTACATCCAACATAAAGGAGCTGTTAGTTCCACAGATATAGAGAAAGTAACGTTCAGGCCATGTCTGCTACGCTCTCGTAGACGAACCATATCCATTGGTGCTTTACTAAAGACCACGGTGAAGTGAGTGTAGCGAAGCCAGAAATGCACATCGTTTGACGTTTGTTAAACTCCTGGGCCCCGTACCATGAGGTCAGACACATACTAGTGGACTCGACAGACGTTGTCCTGTCTTAACTTTTAATATGAATATCTAGGGTGGCCTGTGCCCAGCAGTGGATGTAATTTTTTTCTTTCATAAGAACCTTCCGCTGTCATTAGTAAGCACATCAAAGAAAGAATTAGCGAAATCGGTCCACCCGTTCCGGAGTTATGCCGTGACAACGAAAAGAGGCTTTGATTTTTATATATAAGATTGTTATATGTGTGAGAGGGACAGCGCTAGATGAGTTGTATAACATTGTCACTGTCACACAGCGATAACAATATTACTAAGGCCCCATGGTACGGGGGCCTGGTCACACGATGACATCGCGGATGAACTAGGTACGTAAGACATCGCACGTTTATTTATTGCTCTCTTCGTGAATTGAGGTCGTGTTGGTGAAGTCGTGATGGTTTGACAATCACGATAATGTTGCTTTATTTTATTTAAAGGGCGCTGTGAGATGGATAGATACCTTTTGGGAGAGGGAAGATTTAAGTGTGTCAGGTGCGCGAGTCACGATGCGTTTTATACGTCTTGCGGTTGACGAGGCCCTTAAAATATTCTGTAAGAAAAAAAATATTACTTATGTAATGCTCATGGCGCGGATCTGTCTTTTCTTGACACTGTGGCAAGTTAGAGTCAGAAAAAGCATGAAATTTACCCGAGTAGTAAAACATTGGTTCATGTTTTTGGTATGAGACTCGAAAGTAATGTTATTAGATGTAGCAGCGTATGTTTCTGTCTAAAGGGATATTCGGGGATAGAGTTTGATTCTTAGATAAATGTAAACAACTCACATTCCAGACATGGCGTGTGTCCAGAATATTATACACTTTTGGGTTCATGTTGGAAATAGTGTTGGGTTTATCAATTAGGTAAGGGATCATTTAGATCATGATGAAATCATCAATACATAGTATAAAACAAGTCCTCCCACTGTCTGTTTCTTTATATCTTTAAAATAACGCAACGGATTTCAATGCGTTTTTCTTTAGTAGATAGAGAGTGATTATTGAGGAAGGTTTATACGTATAACTAGCTGACCCAGCAAACGTTACTTTGCCATTATACGTTATTAACAGTATCTCTTGTTATTGTATTATACATATAAATCTTCCTTAAGAATCGCTCTATGTACTAAAGGAAACCGCATCAAAATCCGTTGCATAATTTTAAATTCTAAGCATACATAGGGACAGACAGCGGGAAGATATTTTTGTTTTATACTATAATAGTAGAGAAACATAAATAATATTGAAAAAACAACGTTTGCCGGATCGGAGGGTACAAAATATAGAAACTAACATTCCTGTACGAAAAAACCGGGGATTAAATTGTATTAGAACGGGATTAAAGTTCACGTTATAATGAACCGCTGCAAAAATCTAACGTTTAAAATATTGAAAAATGTTTTTAATGCCGTTAACAGTGTGCCGCGGGAAATGTTGTGGTGAAATTTTATAACTCAAAAGCTTTTCGTCGAAGACCTTTCACGTCACGTGGAGGAAAAAATGTAGGGCTTTTTTTACATTTTTTTTTTTGCTCACTTATTCTCTCATGCAATTCGCTCCTGCACATAATTAATCGATCGCACGCCTTTCGAAGGAAGCACAGCATTAATTACACCCGATATTTGAACGTGGAATATCGCGTTTTATTATATTATATATAAGGCATGTATAACGACTCGAAAAGGTACACGACAGTCTAGAGCAGAACACCACATTTGCTCCACTTTTCTGTGAAATGAAGCTCAAGGTGTTTTCATATATTAACCAAGTTGTTCAGGAAAATTTTATTGCGAGTACTGAGGGGGTGGGTTTTCGTGATAATTTAAACTGATGCAGCTGGAAAGTTTTATATAAATATTGAGTTTCTGAACGATATGATTAACATTGGTATTAACGGCTTAATGAGATTTATACATATATTAATATACTAGTTGACCCGACAAACGTTGTTTAGCCAATAATGTATATTCGCTAATTAATCCTGCTATTATATCCATGTAATATCGTAATATAAACCTTCATCAAGTATCACTCTATCTGGCAAAGTAAACCGCATCCGAATCCGTTCCGTAGTTTTAAATATTTAAGCGGACAGACAGCGGGAGGCGACTTTGTTTTATACTATGTTATGATAAATAATACATATAGCTGTGCCGCGCTTCATTACGTTATTTTGAGAGCTTGATATAAAATATACCATTTGTCCTAATCCTCTCTTCTGACAAATTTCGCCAAAATCCGTTCCGTTGTATTTCCTGTCTAAAAGACGTATCTTATAAACTACTATGTACTACTTAAACTAAAAATTCACATCTCACACAGTCTTTGTAGAACAAATCTCTGTTGTGTTAGCATTACGGAAATATTTGATGAATGCAGTAGTCATATTTTATATTTTGAATACTCGTATTTTCCATAAAGGTGATGGCCATCAAACGTCGGCAGACCTTTTAGTGTGATAAAGCTTTAAATATGCATTACTAAATTCTTTTAATGTGTAACTATTTATATTTACTAAAATAAAATACATCTTCAACCAAAATAACAAATTACCGAAACAAATCTTCAACAGAAACTCATTCCAATTTTCCGATCTTCGAACTCTGGTAGGCAATACATTTAATGTTACGGCTGTCTCCCTAAGAGTGGCCCATTGCTTACATTGAATATACATACTTTAGTCTTTTTTTACTTATAAAAACACATTATCACCTAAACCAGGACTGTACCGTAGCAATTCAACGTTGATTCTGAGCCAATATTGCCTGTATTTCTTTTGAAAGTAGAGTTCAAGTGAAAACATGGCAACCTTTAGTTAGAAAAATGTTTTTTTAAGATACGCTTTCAAGTACACATTGTCACCTGTTAACCACGACTTTGAGTAACTGAGCCATTGATATCAAACATTAATTATTATGAACCTCTATTGTATATTATTCCTTGGAAAGTTAAGCTCAAGTGAAAGGCTTATCTTAAAAATACGTTTTTTTAGCTACATTTTCAAGTACACATTGTCACCTGAGTGAGCAACTAAGCTTTAGAAATGTACCATTGATTCTGAGCCCTTATTTCATATAGTTGCATCTAAAGTTGAGCTCAATTGTAACCGTGTACTGTATAACACAAAGTGTCCACTTCACGGACTACCGGGAATGTTAATGGTTTTGCCCCACGATAGCAGTCATTCGTCAACAACTAATGAGGTAGTTTTCGAAAGATGATTATGCCCTTTTTCGGGGGGTACATAACAACATGTTTCGTTCTGTAAATAGACTGTAGGAACTTGTTGTGCAATAGCCTTGTGGATTTTTGGGTTGATTTAATTAAAAAATATATTTTGGCCAAACTACGGTTTGGAATAATTCAGTAAGATAGGTGTTACTTGATTTAGATTAGGTTGTATAGTTCAGAGAGTTTCTATACCGTGTTATAATATTAAATAATGGCTTTGGTCGTCATGTATTGGAAGGAACACATCTGGTATATACCAACCCGTGACTGCGTTGCTATTGACACTAGGTAATCAAGTATCATTTCAAAATATTTATTTTTTACCTGATCAAATGGGTACAATATTATTTATATTAATTTTAATTTTATAAAGAGGAAATGTTTGTTTGTTTGAATTGTATACGCTCCAAAATTACTGAACAATTTGAATAATTCTTTCACCTACAGGAAAAACTATAGAGTTTTAGCTGATGATCCCTGAGTGACAATATCACAACATATATAAATAAAAAGTCGATTCTCGCTGTCCCTTGCTCCTTTTCGTATGCTTATATCTTTAAAACTACAAGTTCTTTTTAAATAGTCATTCCAGAAGAGGGTTTATATGTATAATATATGCATAATATAGTAGGTTAGGGCATCATTATCAGCATTGTACTCGTGCTAGTAGAATTATAAAACTATAGTATGAAATCGTGGGCGTTTTACTATGTAGTTTGACAACCTAGAATAAAAAGTTAGTACCTTAATCTATTATCCAAAACAAAGTAGAGGGATGTACAAAGTTGCGTGCAAACCCGTCATTTGATGATAATAATGTAGCGGAGACAAATCAAAGATATATGGACTCGGTCGCTGTATGCATTCTGCGTTCGACATTCATTGATTGCCGCAATAAAATATACATGTCAGTCCGGTATTTGCATATCAGATAGTACTAAAAGATATTGCTGTATTCTGGAAAATGCAGTCTCGTAATATCTGACCACTCGTTAACATTTGTGGCCGTGTACACCAACGTTATTTAAATCTTGCAAACAGTTTACATTTCACTTTTATTAATCCCGGAGCGGGGTAGGCAGAGGCAAGTGTCCACGGTACACCATTGTGTTTAACCTATCGTGATAGGGGGTGAGCCCATACTTAGATGCAGTGCAAGTTCAACTCATTCGTCAAAGTGAGTGAATTAATGGAAAGCATCTATCGACATATAGAGCAAAACGGCCATTTGTCCGTCTGTCTATCTTCAGTCTAAACTAAACGAACGATAGGAAAACCTTTCTTTAATCCTGCGGTTGCCAATCGGTTTAATTATTTATTTATTTCCTACCGAATTGCAGTGTAGGTCCGTAATAGGTTGTATTTGTATTTTTTTTCCTACGGGTTGTATTTGTATGTAAAATGGTGTTCATTTAATGTTTTATCGTCATAGAAAACTGCATGCTATAAGGTGTTTAGACGGTCCTACGGTTTTTTACTTTCGATCTCCCGTTTATTTATTTATTAGGTCCACCAACAGTTGCAAAATGTCCGTTTTTCTCCGGTTATTTCGGATCACAAAAGAAATTATTTTACCTATTTTAATTTGCATAGCAATAAAAAACTAAAGTTAACTCAGAATTCTAATAGAATAGAACAACAAGCATGACTCATACTTAATGTTATTGTTAATCACACTAAATATTTCCTAAAATATTATCTAAATACCTCAGTTGTCGCGCTAAGTTTATCAGTTGAGACTTTGCGTTGTGCCGCGGCGATTTCTACCTTATTAACAACAATAATTCAAGTTATAATAGCCTGTGCCAGCTCAACTTCATTATGATGCAGTGAAGTAAACCGACAATCCGATTCAAAACTAGTTAATCGAAACCAATTTTCATTACTCTCCTAACAAATGTTTAGACAATTGTCCGCCATAGCCCACATACGTGCTAAATATAAATATTGACACACTAAATCTATCGTTGTGTGCGAAAACCGTTGATACATTAATTCACGTTTCTGTTATCCAGTTAATTTCATGCATAAATATTATTTCATTGGAATTCACGTTTGGAATTCAATCACCATTAAATAATTTCACAGCAAGAAAATAACATTGTACCAAATACTGATTCAAGCAATTCGTCATTTTTAATATGCACAGCAGCGGCCATCGCTCAAAGTCCGTAGCTAAAATGGTAAATTATAAGGTCTCGAAGGTAAAAAATAGAGCCTTGCCTGCGCCCGCGCAGGATCGCAGCGATAAAGTAATCCTGGGCCACGCCCGAGCGCCTCCGAAGATTTCCGAACGACGTCGGAGCGCGGCAGGAACGAGGTCATTCAACGTGCCTTCACACTTCCGTCTCTTTCTTATTTATCGTTCTGTCCCTGTTTGTTATGCTCTTTAACTTTATAGGTAAGGGACAGTGGTAGTAATATTATAGTCGAGATATCGGGCCCTATAGGATTTTATGGTACTTGACTGATGTGGCGGTATAAATTGGATTAACTGAATAGGCATACATTTTGTGTGTCGTGTGCCAGGTCATTGCTCTTTTATGCTGCGACTATAATTCATATTCTATTAAGTGCATTATTGTAGAAATTGTGTCACGTAGTAAGTAACATTACCGTTTGTGCGAGTTACTACTTTTATTAGTGTCATATCTCTAACGGTACTATTTATAAGTATAAAGTCACAAGCTTGTTAGACTTTTGTTGTTTGGAAATGATGTAGTTTTGTTTTACTTTTAATGCCTACTATTGACGTACATTATTTAGCCTTGTCAAATACCGATGAACTATATTTTATAGTTGACAGTCTTAAAAAACTGTTCCCAGTCGTCTAAAGCTTATTTTGGAGAAGAAAAGGATATAACTAGCTCGACTTTTTTGACATGACCACCGGACTCACTAATTTGGTTCTCCTAAGCCCCAAATATGCAGCTAGAAGTTGACTAGGAATCATCATAACTAAATAACTCACAAATTATTTTCACTAACGCTTAATAGAGAAAATAATACTGTGAGAGATTCAGAAATACAATACGTGGAGAGAGAGAGATGGTTCCAAATTAGATTCAGCTATTAAGCTTAACAAATATTGACATAAAGGTAGACTTAATGCGAAATAATTCAAAATGGAAGCACTTGCCAATATTCATTATGTACATAATCTCAACTTGGTTATTAATTTTGGATCTGATGTCTAAATATTCCGATGCAAATACGTTCCGAGAGTCTATTACCCACAGTTCAATACGGTTGCTAGGGTACGTCCTATTATCAAATAGTACTAGTCTAGAACGTTCAGGCTTCTTGACTGTAGAAAATTAGATTCCCTATAACAATCTTCGAACGGACCAGCGCGGCGTTGTCACTGAGGAGTTATTGCCTTTGGAAGCTGAAATATCAGCTTCAGGTAGGAATTTGGTACGTCATAATAAATTAATGTAGTAGACTATAATGGAAATGTGGAATAATAGAAGGATCAGGTGATGCTCTCAGACAATACTGTTTCCTGATTATATTATTTTGATAAACAGCTTGTGATTTGTTTAAGCAAAATACTTGGAACGTACTTATGATGTTGGAATTGTTTTCGTTTATTTTACGTCCTTCTTAATTCTGATGTCTGCGTTTTTATTGCCACTACTGGGCGTACGCCTCCTAGAAAAAGCCATGATCTTCGCAATTCACTTTGTTCAAACGGTACTGAATTTATCGTTTTAAAAGTCATAAATTGACGGTAGACATTTGTTCCACAAAAACTCAAAACTATAATATCTGAACAAGGGGCATGATACTCTAATGTTTTTCGTCGACAATAGGAAAAAATGAATATGTACCCCTAGGGTCTTTTCAACTGTCTTTCCTTCCTTCACGATGTACTCGTACAAGGGATGATTGAGCGAAACATTTCCTGCACTTTTTCATTTATCATGAACCATTCGTCAATTCCAGGAGCTTGACACTTTGTTACATGAAAATATTGCTTACCCGACAATATTACACATAAGGGCGCGTTCCGTAATAGCGTTTATATAGCTTTGTATTGCTGACAGCGCGCTAAAAGTCGTTCCGAAATTTCGCTGTCGGCAATTTTTTTCAATTCAGAATGTCGCTCAGTGAGGACCTTAACTGTACGAGAAAATGGATTTGAGAAAATGGAACCTAAAATAGTCCCGTTCAAACGGATTGCATTCATCATTCCTAATTAGATACTGCTCGGACATACCGTGGCTTGCCATCAATCGATGCTGGCTATTGTTTGATGCGATATGCAGGTTCAACAACGCTAGTCTTCATTGCTTGACTCGATGTCTATAAGGTATTATTGAATTTAGCTGCTCATGTATACGTATTAGAATTTTATTAATCGCCTAATTTATACTCTTGGTATTTTTTGCATGAGAAACTTCTTTTTCGTTGAAAATATCTACCTAAAATAGTTGATATGGTCCCTTGGTTTTCGATCTCTCGTTTCTCTTTTAATACTCTTAGGAAACGTCTCGACCGATTTTAGATTTTTTTTCAATGAAAGTATCTACGACATGCGTTTGACCACCATCCTGCTTCGTGTTAAGCTGTGGTGTAGTCTACGATAGACCACGCTTGCATATTAAAACGTGTATATTCAGGTCTGAGAAAAGTAGGTACAGTAAGTTTTTTTCTCCTAACGACACACTATTGACCTCCCAGTGACCCCTATAGCGTCCGAATATCCATTTGATTAAGTTTGTGTGTATGACAAACTATTAAAGCTAATATAGACCCAAACAAGTAGGGTTTGTTTGGAGTTTTCTTTCACAAAAATACGACATCTTTTACTCAAAACAATCGCCATGTTATGACGTTCCCTGTCCCAACACTATACCCAGTGGGTGGACACATATATCGTCGATCAATTACTGGTCTGTCATTTAAATAAATCATATTGGACGTTAAGTTGGTACGAAGCCAAATACAATACAGGCAGCCTACAAACCTTGCACTACTACGGGATAGTGAACTGCATTTCCTTTGTTTTCTTCGGTGTTACGGTTCAATTTCGCTATCGTGGTGTAACGGAATTTATGCTGTGTCTAAGGTATTGTGTGTTTAGCTATAAGCTGTACTGATTTTAAACCTTATTCGTAATAAAATAAGACAGTAATATGGACAATTCAACCTGTCCTGGCGAGCACAGTAATTCAACAATGTTTTGAAACTTATCTAAAACATACGTACTTTTTGTTAGTTATTTTATTGGTGTATTTTTTAAATCTTTTCCAGAGAACAGACATGTTTTATTTATTAGTGTTTCGTCTACGTCTTTGATCATTGTCAAGTTGAGACAAATTGCACGCTAGCTCTGAAATTTCGAATCGACACTTTGAAATAAATTCGTTGTTCAAAGGGGATATTAGCATTACGTAGAAATGTTTGTCTTTTGCCAATTCTACTTGATGTAGACTTGTACGGTACCTCACTGTTGCACTGTATACATAATTGAAATAGAAAAACTAGTAATTACCTGCACTATTTTATTCATAAATTTGTCTTGTTCTTCATTAACATCTTGTGTCTCAAATCCTCTTCAGAACTTTTTTCCAATCAAAGCAAATTATGGATTTCTTAAAAAAAAACTCCCGGTATTACTTTTAGGGTATTAGAAAAAGAAAAAATATATTATGTAAATGTGGTATTCTTTGTGCAACTTTTCTATAAGGATTTGTATATTAAATTGGATTACCTACGGGAGTGTGGAATACATCAAGCATATTGGATGATTCGTGACGGTTTGACCTATTCGTCCAGAAATATTTTTAAAATATGTTTGTTATAGCTCCGAGGAATGTCATCGTTATGGTATTCGCTTTGCTTTCATTGAAAATAATACCTGATAGAATAATTTCACCTCATTCGTCATTTATACCAGGTGGATACTCGATTTACTCGATTTAATCAACCGGTTTGGTTTGCGTAGTGCGTTTTTCATAGTGCGAACCGACAGGATTTGGAATGATTTACCGGAGTCTTTAGAGTAGAGTTTATTGGAATGTGTTTCCTACGTAGTCTAGTTCGTAGGTTTTCAAGTCACGGGTAAATAGGTACCTAATGAACAAGTGTGCTCAATCGTAAACTATATCGGTCAGGATGGTGGTCATACGCTTGTTCATAGTGCATTAAAAAAAAGAAATTAGAGATAAATGTTCAACAAAATGTCTTTGGTACATCGCCACCAGCAAAAGTCTTAAATCTTTTAGTACACATTCATCCAAATAGAGTAGGAAATAAACCCCGTTTCAGTCGAGTCGTAAAATTATTATCTCTATCGCATAAAGATCCGGAGAAATTTCCTCTTGTTTACTGTACTGTATTTCGCGGCGATCAATAAGGGCTCCTTATATAAATCATCTGTAACGTCACGCGAGATCTGTGACGTACAATATGATCGAAAATAATAAGACCAATTATTCAATAGAACGGCAATAGATTCTGATGCAAATAAAAAGAAATAAAACGAGGCCTACTTTCACCATTCTTTTTTAAACACAATTACCTACCCTCTTTACTAATAACAAAAGTTATTGCTTATGTAACTGACACGCTGTTTTGACGTTGATTAGTCTTTAAGATAGTTTTCATTTATTGAACGGGTTTAAAAAAGTGTATATATACATTTGTCTTTCTACCTAAGCAAAAATAGTAATGATACTGTTACGCGAGTGGACAAGGTCTAAAACTCTTTGGACTCTCATTTATTTTATTTGCTTAAGGGAAGATAATATGATTAACGAATGTGTCTTGATAAAGTGTTGCTCAATTAGTTTGTATATGGCCATCTCGTGCAACATCATTAGGTGAATGAATAATAGAGATTACAGTCTTTGTTTGTTTAGTTTAGACGTTTGCTTCCCAAAATCAGAGATACTCTGCTTCAGAGTTGCTAGGAATATTTTGCTATCTCAAATTCTCAGAGGTGTATGAAAAACTACGACGAAAACAAAGACAAAACTAAATTGCAGAAGAAAAAAAAGACTGTTTGTGGGAGATACGTAAATAATTAGTAAATCAAAAAGTAAATAAATAATTTCTTATTTTTCTTGCATCCGTTATATAAACTCCCTAGTCCTGAAAGAAAACCGGCGAAGCTTATTATTATTATGTAGATAAAATTTAAAAAAGAAAAAACATCATTGACATTAATCTTCATTCATCTTAGAACGATTCAAAAACTAATAAAGGCCGTAGTTCAAACGAATAGTCGTACTTTCTTAGGCGTTATTGAATGGGCTCGGGGGGAAAAATCTTCAATGAGGCTGCAGAACGGAGTGAAATCTCGTAAATCACTCCCGACTGCTGAACTAAAGCGGTACAACAACACAAACAATTAGACAAAGCTAATATTCCACGGGTATTCACAACCATTCACATTTCCCACGCTTGCTGATAGTTATTAACAAATTCCTGAATAATTGATGAACATAGTATGCCATTGTTCCGTTAGCACGAATCTAAATGCCGATTGTCATGTCTTCTGAAGATGGCACCAAACGCTACCGAAGCTAGCGTTCTATATTAATATCTTGACGCATGGTCAGTAGCAGACGTTGAATGCTGCCACAGAATAAGAGGCTTTATCACGTAAAACATTATAACCAATATCGAATTCATTCCCGACTTGGTTAGGATGCCATAGACTCGACAGTCTTGTTGTCTTTTCCTACATTATTGTACTTGATGGAGTGTTTTCGTTTTATTGATGACGTTTTTGCTTTGTTTATAACACTACTACAGAAATCTTTGCTGTTTCACTTGTGTTATTTTAAAGGTTTTGTTTTCTTAAATGCTTCGGACAAAAATATTATAATGCACTTCAATATCCAAGGATAGTAGTACCTTGATCTCCGTTTTTATTAAATTCAAGTTTACTCTTCTCGTCAAAGAATATTTGCGTTGTCGTCTGCCTGTCGGACACCAAGTCCTTTTATTATAACACTAAAAGTACAATGGATGGAATGAATACTAGAGTATTTTCATTTTTACATGTAGGTATGAGGAGTTATTTTATCGGTACCTAGCCGAAAACGTGTATTTTAATATTTTGTGTTCGTGTTTCATCATTCATAATTCTAGAAATAGTTTTTTAAGGTTCAACGACCGAAGCGATAAGCCTTATTGTTAGCAGTTTATTCATTATCCGAGGATAATAGTGGACTCGGCTTTGTCGTTATAGAGAAAAATTAATATTTCACAGGAGCACGTTGGGGAGGAAAAATTGCTTATAACATCGTCGCTTACAATATTTATTTTTATTGTAAGTCTCTTATACAACGAAGCGAAGAAATCGGATTTAGATACTCCTTAATCCCTAACAACAGAGTGTAGTAAAAAAGAAGGCAGAAAAAAATGAACAGAAAAAAATAAAGGATAATGATAATCTTGAACTGTAATAGGGTTTTTTTTCAAGTGAGGATGGAAAGCCCTTAACCCTTTTGAGTTGTTTTCGAAATTGTATAAGCTTCGAGGTAAAAGTGGTATCGGGAGCAATAGTAAATTCCAATGCAATCAAGCTCTTAAGCTCACTCAGATAAATATGTCATACTACTTACTTGTTTTTAAACGATCTTGTTTCTAAAAAGGTTCCAATTTAACTTGTCTGTCGCCTAGTAGTAAAACTTTAGTTAAGATAAACAAACAAGTGTGATTCTGAATAATTGTCCAGTGTGGAAGTAGAAAGGTCTCTGTTGATTTGGTCCACGTTCTGGCCAATGAAGATATCTTAGTATAGTTGTTTTTGAAGAAGGTAGACCTGTCGATGTTATGGAAAAGGTTCGGAAATAAAAAGAGTATACTGTATGCAAAATGTTACGGTAATTCAAATGAAATCACTCCCCAAAGTATTTTTGTAACTGACACATGTGCTCCAAACAATACAAAAATATATACATTTCACGCCTTTTTATTTCAAAGCGGAACATAGGAACTTGCTTTATATTAAACTGAAAAACTTTATTTTTAGAAACTGAATACTCTTGATCTCAGAGCTTGAGACCTTTAGTTCTATACCAAATTCGTGAGTAAGTTTTGTTCAAGAGAAGCCGCAACCCTATGTGGCTCAAGTTGCAACGTTTGCTGGAAGTCGACCAGATCGGCTTTTATCCTTAAAGAGGGTGAATGGACATTGTAAGGAACAATGAACTAATGTTACTGAGGTACATCATTGTTGCCCTTTCGAAAAAAAAATATCACCGTATATGCAGTTAGTACATTAGGACTGTTGTTTTGTGCGTTGTTCTGTTGACTGGAAGAACAATACCAAAAAGTATCGCCAATTTGTTTCCATAGCAACTTTCATGGTTGTTCTGAGCTTCGCGTTTTACAAAGTATCCAAAGTTTTTAGAAATTTATGAATTCTTAACTGTTACCTGTTTATATCTTCTAATAGCATTAAGTTTGTATATTCCCATTGTTATGGCATTTTTGTCTTTATTGTCGTCTTTCTCATCATTGTGATCTTCTTTTATAACTTTAGCTCCATTAGCTGGATCTTTTGTTTGTTTCTCGTTTCTAAGGATAAAGAGTTCAGATTACACTGGATAATTCAATTGTTCCAGAGAGTGATGAGAGGTTAATGTCATTTACTCGGGCATTCTTGAACTCATTATGGCATTAGTTTTATCAAGATTTACGTTTGTGTATAAAGATGTTCTTTTCATACGGGAATTTATTATTCTCTTGTTGAAAGGAAGTACGTACTTAGCTATTAAATTATTAGTAAGTATGAGAATGTATGAATTATGGAATAATATCTTTCCTGTCGTGTTCTTGAGATCTAAACATTGAATGAAATACCATGTAAGTAGTTATTATTTGTTGAACACTGAAAGGAACGGCGAGATGGTTAACGGCGGGCCCTCATTGGCGGAGAAAGGCACAATACCAATCGTTGTGACGCGCCTTTGGAAAGGCCTATGTTCAGCAATAGACGTCAGTTGGCTGGCATAGTGAAAGAAATAAATAGACGTAAATCAGACGACTTGTAATTGTAAATGTAACAAAGTGTGAAATCCAATCTTCCGGTATTGATATAATCATATTAATTACATTAATTTATGCATTATTAAAAGAAATATTAATTTACAAAAAAAAATATGAAAAAGGAACACTGTTTATCTAATCTTTCTTCTCAGATGATTAAAAAATGGAGGACTTTATTATTTTGCATTTCATTTTGTAGAATCTGAAGAAAAAACGAATAGAAATATAGAATATAATCCATAATGGATACATATACGTATATAGTTGTCCATAGATAACACTCTAGTCAAATCCTGACTGATTCATTCAAAACTGACTCATCAACGCCCACCCTTACCCCAGAAAGCTGAAATTTTGCACAGAGGTTCCTTTATGATGTTTACGTGAGATAAGAAAGGATTTTTCAAAATTCATCTCCTACGAGGGCATATATGTTAAAAACTTAAGGTCTTGCTAATAACGGCGGAATTACTATTTCGAAGATACACAAAGCTCAACTTGTCAGTTTTATGTCAAATACGGAATAACCAGTTCTTTTAGACCTGTAATAACCGTTATGTAAGTGATAACGCGTTTATTGGTAAGGGGGTTCTACAATTCTGTGGTAATACTTTTTTTTATAGAAAATACGCATATACAGTAATAGCATTAATGTACTGTGCTATAAGGTATTCCCGCCTTGAGAGACCTTAGGTACAAACATTTTCTAAAAGTACAAATATATAAAAATAGTTCCTAACTCTCGTATTACGTTCTTTTATAGCATTTCGTGTCCCACATTTCAAGCCGAGTGGTTGGTTATTCTCGTTGCAAGTTATGATAAAACTTCGTGTAGTTTTAGGTTGAGGAAAGGTGACCAAATAAAAAAAAAAACTATTATACTTTCGTAGGAAACTTGTATGTTGTGTGCAGTGTTGCAAAATGCCTTCTACCCCGTACTTAGTTGTGGTTATTTTTTACTTACAGGAGTAAAATTTTGCAACTTTTTGTAACACCATCACTATTACTACGTATATATATGTATAGATAACGGGAAAAAAATACACTTCACTCCGTTTAATCCCAAAGTGGGGTAGACAGAGGCACTTAAAATACTATGAAAATGCCCACGGTTCACCAAGCGTACTTAACCCAACGTGACAGGGGATAAGAGTCCATCGCCGTTATATAGTTTACAAACACCTTGTGGTGTGCGGGTTTCATCACGATGTTGTTTTTCATCGTACCAGAGATCATAGCACCAGAGATCTCCCGATCACAAATTAAGTATTCGACCAACTGGACCACAAACGCTCTCAATATTGATACAAAACTACACTAAATAAACTTAGCTTCACAACTTTACACTGTACTTTTTATCTACATGTTTCACTATCTGAAATTTCAAGTGTTTGAAGTCTGCGACATACAAGCAAGCATAAAGCAAAAGTTAGAAGACATGCTGAATAGTCAAGTTTAGTAACCTTTAGATCCGTCTGACGGTTATTTTGCGCCACCAAAATTCAACCTTATCGCGCGAGAGAAGGTAAATAATGTGAGAAATATTGTCTTCTTTACATCAAACACGGTTTGTATGCCATATTGCTCCAGAAAAAACCATTTTCGGTGTGGCTTGTCTTCTTTACATCAAACATGGTTTGTATGCCATATTACTCCAGAAAAAAACATTTTCGGTGTGGCTGGTCTAGGGTTGCCAGGTCGTCAAAACTAATAGTCGGACAGACCAGCCAGTTTGGTCGGACAATTCCACATTATTGAGGATTTTGTCTCGTCTCGTTGTTAGTGTTCTAAGGTTTTGCTGGTCTAATATTGATTGGCTGACTATAATGAGACAGTGCATGGGATCCAATTGTGGAAAATGTATCGTATAGCATGAGTATGTGGTCACAGTATAAGAGAACTCGATTCCAGATTAATGAAATATGATACCAATGATTCTAAATTTCTAAAAAATCATGTATAGCGCTGTCTCTTTCACCCCACATAAGCTTCTCCATGATGCGTCCAGAGGTACGTACTGCGTACGGCTTAATAAATTCCATAGTAGATTAAGGTTCAAAGTTATGGTTGGTAGCAAAGATCAGTACCATGTTAGTACCATGTGCAGGATTAGAGGTTTTTAACAGAAAGTGTTATAACATATTTTTAAAGAAACACGCACACACATAGGTTATACTGGGTATTACGGCGGGTGCTTATCTTTGGTTCATAACATATTTCGCTAAAACTACGTGACGGATTTTGATGCGGTTTTCTGTAATAGATAGTGTGATTCACGAGTAAATTTTAAATATATAATACAGTACATAAACACAGATAAGCCCCTGTTAGTATTATTATAAAGTTTCATAAACATGTTGTACACTAGACTTGGCGTGAAATACTTAACAAACATGAAACAAATATTAGTAAGGATTTAAAACTGTCTATTGGCGTACAGCCAAACTATCGGGATTAGAAACTTTTCGTACCATTACGCTGAATGTATTTTGTTTGAAAATGTTCATAAGAAAAATGATAGCGCAAACAAAACCACGAGAAGTACTCTAGTATGTGAATACACAACAAAGTTGCCGCTCTCTGTCTGTCCCTATGAATGCTTAGGTCTTTAAAATACGCAACGGATTTTTGATGCGTTTTTCTTTAGTAAATATAGTGATTCTTGAGGAAGGTTTATAGGTGTAATACATACATATATAATAGCAGAGAAACACTGTTACTAATCAGTGTGTCCTACCTGTAATGACATACTGAGCTGAGACGTGGACACTGACGGCACGGCTGGCCCACAAGCTCAAAGTCGCACAGCGTGCTATGGAACGGGCTATGCTCGGCGTTTCTCTGAAGGATCGAATCAGAAATGAAGTGATCCGACAGAGACCCAAAGTCATCGACATAGCTCATCGTTTTAGCAAGCTGAAGTGGCAGTGGGCCGGCCATATTTGCCGTAGAACCGATGACCGTTGGGGAAAACGAGTTCTCGAGTGGAGACCGCGTCTCGGCAAACGGAGTGTAAGACGCCCTCAGGCAAAGTGGACTGATGGTATACGCAAGATGGCTGGCAGAAGCTGGATGCGAGAAGCCGAAAACAGATCACAGTGGCGTGCAATTGGAGAGGCCTATGTCCAGCAGTGGACAGGTATGGGCTGATGATGATGATGATGACTGTTACTAATAAGTATGTATATTGGCAAAACAACGTTTGCGGGGTCAGCTAGTAATATAAATGTATATCAACATTTCATAATGAATCGAATGTAGGTACTGAAGCGAATAGACTTATCTCGAGACGTTGCCTTATTACCAAGGTACTAAGGTGAAATCACGTGAGCAGAAAATTATAATGATCAAAACTCCTAGTTTGCTGTGTAGTTTGTAGTTCATTATTGTCATATTGTTATAACTTCTGTTATACCGTTAAGAGTTAGACAATTGTATTAAGTTTTTACTTTCACTATTTTCCTTTACTGTAAGATCACTACCTATATTAGTAGCCGTGTGGTGACGGCGAATAGAATACATGTGTCACAACCTTAGCCCAATTTTTCCCCTCGTGGGGGTCGTAGGAGGCGACCGAGGGAACTCTCCATAGGACGGGCAGCAGCCCTCTTTACGAGTAAAACCACAACACAAATACGATCGCCAACCCGCCTGCCAAACGTGGCATTTCTTCCCAAATGATCATGAACTCTTTGGGGGAGGCCCTCGTCCCGCAGTGGACGTCATGTGGCTGATGCTGATGATACAAATATTATAAAGAAGAAAGAATTGTATTTTTGTATGGGTGTAACGAAAAAAGAAAATCAACAATTCTTTCACCAGTAGAATGCTACATTAAGTAACCTGAAAATGAAAATATATTTATTCGTAAATAACAGTTACAAATTCCAAGATGAACTGTTTCCGCTAAAGGTAAACCTGTGCTGCGGAAACAGGCTCCTCATTCTATCTGACACATAGTATTATAAAGGACTAAGGGAAATAATAATTTTACTATGATATAATTGGGAAAGACCTATGTCCAGCAGTGGACAAGTATGGGCTAATGATGATGATAATTGGGAAAGATAACAAGTAACCAATATTATTTTTCAGTGTGTCTGTGTATTTGTGTGTGTGTGAATGTAGGCAGGTAAAGATAAAGACGGCGTAATGTATTATAAAACCTATGTTACAGGTATACTTCATCCCAAAATCCTCATGGGATCGAGAATAAAATGCGCGTAACACCACGCGATAAAGCTAGTGTAAATATTAAAATCTATTGACACGCCTTCAATGGCCCTATGACCCCATGTACAATCAATCGCTTTTAGCCTTTGTCTCCAACTGCATTTGTCATGATAACAACTAAATAGACAAAACCATTTGTCCCACACAGGCTATCAAAGCGACTTTCTTAGAAACAAAATCCAATATAACGAGGAAAAGAGCACGACACAAACCTGTTCCGGCGAATACATACATAAGGCCTCTACTGAAAGAGACAGGTAATCTTACCGTCTCTGTCTGTCGTCAGATCAGTTTACACAGAGTCAGTTTCTATTGTCTCTTTCGACTACCGTTACAGAGAGATAAATGAAAACCAATCAGTGCGTGACGTCACTTGATGGGAGTTGATTGTCACTAGCGGGCACCCCGCGGCTTTAACCGCGTAATCTCTGTGGTGTCGTGAACGATGCATACATACATGCAAGTTAAGCATAATAATGAGTCATTGGATAGGTGACCGTATGAAATACGTAGTATATACCTCGGTAAATGCTTTGGTAGAATCCAAAATACTAGTGTCTTATCCTTAATGGAGTGTTCGATGCATCCAAATTATAACTGAGATTTAGCAAAATACTGTCCTTGAATGGGTGACCCTTTGAAAGGTAGTGTCTACCTGGGTGAATGGTTCAGTACGTATGCGTGTACCTACATTTTAGCCTCACACACATTTTAGTGTGGGACCCAAAATGATAAACTTCCTAATGAAGTTGACAGAACCTTTGGAACCAAATCGGTCCAGACGTTTTCGAGTTTTAACGAGACTAACGAACAGAAATTCATCATTAGATTATTTTTACGTATCAAACAACTACATAGAATTTTATCCGGACAAAAACATTATCAACTATTGTTGGTTAACTCAAAGAAAATAATTGAGAATGTATATTGTATGTACTTACCTACTTTATGTTTATGCTTTGTGCCTATGAACCATGACCTCATTATGCAATAACTCGCACACAAGTCAAGAGTTGATATTTCTTAAGCCGATACAACAATAGTGCGAGTATAGTACAGTGCTTCCTTTGGTTTTGTAAACATAGCTCATTCCGAGTATTTGGCGTGGATAAATGTATGATTCATTATTATCGAATGTAAGTTTGACGGGTCCGTTGGTGTAGTGGTCAGCAGCATGTCTGCCTCAATTCCGTTGTGTCGTGGGTTCGATTCCCAACCCTGACAGGTATTTAGGTGATGAGTTTTTAAGTACGTACTTGTTGGATGTTTCTGGGTGTTTCATTAAGTAAGTATTTAAAAAAATATATATTTCGATGTCTGAATTCCATAACACAAGTGATATAGCTACTTAACGTTGGATGAAGGTAATGAGTGTGTGTGTCTTGTTGTAAAATATTTATTTATTTATTTAACGTACAATATCTATTATATATAGAGTCATAATAGAAAGAGTCCGCTAAGAATATGATCAAGCAACCTGAGGGTGAAATTCTTGTGAATCATTAGTTTAATTTACCAGAGGTAAAAAATGTGTCGGTACGGAGTATTATTTAAAATAAAAAAAATAAATACACTTCACGCCTTTAATTCCAAAGAGGGGTAGGCAGAGGCACTTGCTAAATTTATTTATCCAAAATGAACAAAGCAAGTAAAAATGCTAATCTACTGTTCCAATCAATGGATCGCGTGCATAACAATACTCTCAGGGTTTCGGTAATTAATTTTATCACAAAAAAAACATCTGCTTAAATAACAAACGGAGGGCAAACAGCCCTGTAAATTTACAAGGCAATAAAAGCTTCTACAGTGCAGTTTTTAGAGGCAGTTACTCAAGAACTCTGGCAGTGGGCAAAGACTTTGAGAGAAACTTTTCCAGAACCTGGCTGTTCTCCAGACGGCCTTAAAAGAATTAAAATCTTAAATCGTTATTCATATTTGGACATTAAAACTGAGTAGACGTTGCGACACTTTTTATTTTTATAGTAATTTCTGCGCAGATATTTCATGGTGCAAGGTTTCTGGGTGATTTTACTAACATTGTGTCTACTCTGTTACGGGAATTTCAACCTAGCATTACACTGAAGTCTACTCAGCGTAGAGCTCATTTTACAATGGCAATTTCCAGCCAAGATAGATACTTTACTTCTTGTTGGAAATTCTATTAAAATTATTAGGTTCCATAAAACACTGTTCACAATGGATGTTAACGAGTTTTATATGCGACGGTGTTTAGGGTTCCACATAAAAATCAGAAAGTAGTTGGCAGTCCTGTCGCGCAAGTTCTGACATAGTAAAGAGCATAAAAATGCATAAAAATATGAGGCTCTTACGACGTTCTGCTAAACATTGTTGTTAGTTCAGGAAAACAAAATCATACTTACTTTGGAGACATATACTTGACGCTACTTTTGGAGCATGACACTTCGTAAGTCACTGTTACTCCCATATTCTGTAAGAAAAATCAATGCATATATAATTTGAGGCACATTTGTTCCTTTTTGACACTTGCCAGCTAGAGTCGGACAAAGCATAAAAATTTCCTGAGTAGAGCTTGGCTCACGTCACAGAATACGGGCTTGAGCATGACAGTTGGGGTTTAAGCATGGATAAAAGTAAGGATGTGGATGTGATGGATGAAGTGATAAATAGTATATTGCCCTATAATCTATTCCTACCCCGAAAATCACTTATTAATTCGCCTTTTATACCCCATATTGAATGGCAATACAGTTGACGTCATTATTTTGATGTTCCAACAGCCCTAAAGACACGACATAGAACAAGTACGCGCTGTGATTGGCTGTTATGTCACACATCGTGCTACTTAGCTTGTTTCAACCAATCGTAGAACCTGGTATGTCTTGTCATATCTTTCTTGGAGCACTTTGTTATGGGAGCAGATCAGCACGAACAAAAATAAAATGTTGCATGAACCAGACTGATATAGTAAAAATGTATTTACTGGTAAAACCAAAGTAAGGTAGCTTTTCATTTAAATTGTGTCCTTATTGTGAAGCATCAGAGTTGATATTCGTGATATTGCGTTTGAATGCTATATACAAACCTTGGTATTTATCAATATTCGTTCACATAAAGGGGCGGCGAGTTATAAACCTACATATTGTGATATATTTTATTCGGAGAACATTGCGAATTCGGCACTAATTTCGACAACCGAATAAACAAATCTGTCCAAATGTTTACGAAGGGGCGATGAAGTTTTTATATAGTTCGGTGTTTAAATTAGGCACTCTGTCTTGCTGTTGGAAATAAATGAAGTCAGTACGTATGTACATACGTTTTCTTGAAGGCTATAATTAGAAGGATTCCTTTGCTTGTACCGAGTTTTTCTACAAGCATACCACCACGCTTACTTACTACAATTGAGTTTTGCGTAAAAACAAGTGTTTTAAAAACTATCGCGATAAACGCCCACTTCCGAAAAGTTTTTTTTTACTTGTAGTTAAACTGTCCAGAGGCTTATGCCTAGCAGTGGACAAATTTGGGGTGATCATGATGAAACTGATTGGAATTAAATCATTGTATTAGTCGTTACGACTACAGAAATAATAACTACCATCCTAGCATTCATTTTATTTTTTTACGTATCTTAAAATCGTCGGTGTCTTTCAAGACGATCAATAACGCCTCATATTAGGTTGGGCTCAATATAAAAATGTGTAATTGGTGCCATATTAATTAACTACCACATGACGCCATTATGGTAAATTTAACAGCTGTTTCTGAAACTCTCATACCGTTAATGACAATCACTAATCATTGTTGTTTTTTTGTTACAGGTAACAAATTAAGCCAACGTAGAATCCTGATGTATTCCTTAAAGAAAAGATGCATACGCGTTACAAAATTAGGTAACGTAACACTAAAAGGTAAAAATAAATACACTTTTAATCCCAAAGCGGGGTAGGCAGAGGTACTTGCTAAAGCAAATGCCGACGGTTCACCAAACGTATTTTAACACAACGTGACAGGGGGTGAGCCCATCGTCTTTATAGGGTTCACACACCTTGTGGTGTGCGGGTTTCATTACGATGTTGTCCTTCACCGTACAAGCGTTGCGTTGCGTACATAGGCTCCGAAAGAGTCCCATTGGTACACGTCCAGTAGCCGGACTCGAGCCCACGACCTCCCGGTTACAAGTCAAGTATCCCACCAACTAGACCACAGACGCTCGACTAAAAGTCTCTTGTACGACAAAATACAAGGTATGCTTAACTAATAATCTGTCTGAGAGTGGTGTATGCTGTGTTATTCTCTGCGGATGTGATATGTCAATGGAATGCATCAGCTGCTTTTCTTCTTGGTATGTCGTAGGAGCCCACTATGATACCTGGAGATTTAGATTTATTCAGCTAGCAACTTGTAACTGCTACTTATCATCAGGCAGGATGGTCGTAAAACGCTTGTTCATAGTGATCAAAAAAAAACTGAAGGACCATATTTACATTCTTAACTCATTATTCTGCTAAATGTGCCTGAAGGATTCTTGTGATCCAGAGCTTCTCACCATTCCCGTTTGGGATTACGGACGTCAGTGTATGCTAGGCTAAGCCTTTGCCACTATGGTTCATAATTGCCCTGTGTTGTTGAAACACACTTTTACCTCGGATTGTAAACAACTCTATATTCCAAATGCAAATATGTTTTTTTTTAGCTTTTTACTACTAGATCACAACATGCATCAAAAAGTTTGTTGCAACGACAAATAAACACAGTAGTCCAATAAAATTGAATACCAGATTCCTGTTCAAATAAAAAGATAACTAGTTAACAATAAAAGCTACATTTGCGTAGGTATCTTTTTATTAAATACGAATAGATTGTCCCAATCAGATGATTTCTAATTCCAAATAGCCCCGGGGACTTCCGATACAAAAATATAACCAATTTCAGCTTACACGTGCTGCGTGAAGTACCCAATATCTGAGTTCTGTTTCCAGATAATATAACTTAACACAAAGTTTTTGTCCATATTTTATAACTTTCCAATTACGTTTTATGTGTATTCCTACATAAATTATTGAAAAGCTTTTCTTCTCTTTGCTCTAAATTGATATTCGTTTTGACATTATATTGATGAAACGCGTGTACCTTTATCCTTATGGAGGTTTATACCCATAGTTCCGTGACATCCAGTAATCACAAAGTACTGTAATATGAAAACGTTTATCCTATCCTAAGTGTGACGATTCACTAGTTTTATAAGTCAGCTTAAAAAATGGACAATTAAGTTCCCTGGTTCCTAGACTTGATCCAGTAACCCTCTGCATATTCAGATCAGACACTTAACCTGAACACCCACAACTGAATGATCTGAATCAAATAAAATAATATAATATTTTGCAGTTTCTGAAGACCTTTGAAGACAATCATCCTGAATTAAACAAAATTCTTCAGAGTGGGTTGTGTCTTACAGACCAACCCTAATCTTCACAATCTCCACCCCTTGTGATAGAAGTGTGCTCCGGTCGTGTGTGTGAAGTAACTAGCAATTTGCACTCGTGCAATGGAAGAATGCTCGAGGGCATCCCGTTCTGATTGCAATTATAAGCTTTAAAGGTTCACCATTTAAGCGTGGGGATGCAAGGTTGTCATTTGCCTGTACATTTTGTGCTGTATGTAGGTGGGTGTCGGTAAAACAATGTTTCTAAAATCGCAGTGTACTTATAGAAAGGCTGGAAAAAGACACAGAACAAAATGGTGAAATATGTCTTGAAGATTTCGTAACGTTTAAAGACAGTGTTAATTTTTCAGATGATGTGTAGAAATCACATAGATTTTTAATGATTTGTAATTTGTACTTGATTTCCATTATGGTTGTGCAATGTAAATACCATTGATTGTGAAAATTTTGCGAGTTCGCCAATGCCAGTAGAAAAGATCTTAATAAATGAAAGCAAAATTGTTTCCCAGCTACAATAATACTCAGAAGTATCTAACTGTGATTGGACCACCTGATTACTTTTTTTTATCACTATGAACAAGAGTTTGACCACCATCCTGCTGATGTTAAGTAGCGATGTGGTCTACGATGGAGCACGCTTGTTCATTAGGTACCTATTCACCCGCGACTTAAAGACCATCAGACTGTACTGCGCAGGAAACACGGACTCTGCAGATATCTTGTATTTGGTGTCTTTGTATAGGGTTTCAAGGAATTAGATTAGAAGGATTAGATCACTATCGTCACATAATTTCTAGGAAACATAGGTTACGTGTTATTTAACTTTGTGGTTGCTCCTATTTCAATAATGTTCAATGAAGAAATTCAAGACTGCCGGTATAACTTAGTAACCGCATATGAAATCGTAGTTAACCTCAGATCCTGTTTGATACGAGACACTTTTACGATTATTGCGAATAAATATTCATGCTTATATTTGAGGTGGGGTTGATAGATGTCTTTGTCCTGTCTTTACCTACCATTCCTGTATGTACCATATAAACATAGTTATCCAATGTCGTGTGTATGTACATACATTCATTGGATACATACATCATTAATCGTTCTAAATCACCACTGTTGTCAACAAAACCTTTGCAGATACAGCTACGGCGAATTCAATATTTGAATTCTTCAAACAGATTCTCACTTGTTAAAAATTCCCTCACTCGAGTGCCTTCAAGGCATAGTCATTTAATGACGTAACACAACTAGAAATTTTGGAAGTTCTACATATTCCCAGTCTTTTGTGCAATGATCCAGCCTATTCCAATAGTATATTTGGTAGTTACATCATCAAAAAACCCCTCGACTCGATTGCCTTCAAGGCATATGTCCTTTAATGACGTCACACTTTTGATTTCCGACGCCCTTCCGCATATTAACCGGGGGACACTTTTTTGAAGGGCTGAATTTTGGGGGATTAAGGGACAATTAGCGCCTTTTGTTGACTTAGTTCTGGTTTAAAGGGATACATTATAGCCAGGATGTAATTTTATGTGTCAGAAAAAGAATGTTGATTTGCCATTCGTTTCTCTTTTATATCGGACGATGTTAAAACTATTTTTATTTTGAGTGGGTTTATATTTTGTAGATATAATTGTCATTTTCTCGTTAATTACCTATCTAAAAGATGAAATATTGAAATACTTAAGCTGATCCATTGCCGGCTTTTAATTTCAAAAGAGATCCTTTTCCCGTCGTTATAAATAGCAGCACAGCACATATTGGCGATAAAAATATCAATTTTCTAGCAGGGTATTCTATATTCTCGCAAATTGGGAGTTCTAATTAAAGACTTTCACACTGAGATTTTTTTTCACAACAATCCATGAACGGACATTGTTGTTCACCAGACTAGATTACCACCAGAGCCTGAAGTACTCAGAGTCTCCTTAAAAAGACTGGTCCAGCATTTCGCCCGAACGTTACACAGAATGGAAACGAAAACGTGACAATGCCCATCTCGCGTGTGAGATAAATAACGTTTGGGAAAAATGGGCTGTTGGTAACATAAAAAAGTAATTCAGCTATCTAGGTGAGATACCTCTATCAATTAGTGTTTCGTTACTAATATTGGTTCAGTATTGATGTCGTTTATTCTGCTAAAGTTTTTAGCACATACGTTAACGGATTTCAGTCTCAAAGCAGGGTAGGTAATTTTCGGAATATTTGACCACATTTCAAAAAGTGTAGTGTAAATACGTCTGTAGTTGGACACGCATCAATTCATTTTTTCTAAATGGCTGTAGTGCCGATAGGGATTGTCTATTTGGACTCAACCCATATAAATCTGACTAGAACCCATAAATCTGTCTGGAAGCCGAATGACTTAATCATTCAGAAAAATATGTTGGTTAGCTTACAGAGTTTTCAGTTTTCTAAGCAGTATCAAGTACCGTAAATACATGTAATCGAATTTATTGGAAGGTAGTTTGACATTGATTTAACTCTTATATTTAGATGATTATGACACTGTCAAAAGTTTTCAATGAAATGCGCTCTCGCATTTTACAATCCTTGGTCATTACAATTTTAATTATCATCATAATTTTTCTGTCTAGTCTCAGTAAAGAGAAAATATTTTGGGGTTTTAGGTCCTTAATATATGTAAAGTGGTAAGGAACAGCTCATTTAGCTGCTACGTTGTTTGGGGCCTATGCCAATATATTTAAGCAACTTTTTCCTCTGCTATCTTGTAGTAACAAGTCCATTGTAGTGGTCTTAGGGTCCAAGGGGCCAACACCTGATTAATGAGTGCCCTAACCACGGAAGGGACGAGCCCCTAAAATTTCGCCCGTGTTATTGCTTATCCATTTCATTACGATCTCGCCAGTCTGCGTTTACGTCCATCTTAACGGTTATGTAGAGTTATGAAATAGTAGAATAAACATATTAAAAAATATTTTATAGTCGAAACGCCATAGAGTCCTTAACTTTTATTGTACTGTACTGACATTGAAAAATACCATCGCATAAATCGCGAAAGGGTGCTAAACGATTATGGCGTCCACTCGTCACGCGTTTCAAAGTCGTTGAGTGATTTCAATTTTAAAATTCCGTATGAGTTGCCATCCACTCCGTCTTGCACTTACGCCCGCCGAGTGGCCAGTGTCGTTTTCGCCGCGCGTTCGAATTTTAAAATGTACCCGTCAGCGCATAGCACCGCAATCTCGAAGGTTTCACGGAGTCGTGATACTGCGAGTACGTGAGCTCACTGCTATATTCCCTAAAGTCACGTGGGTACACTAGCTGAGATACGCATTTAGACTATGGGACCGCTCTTTCTTCTCGCGGTATCCTATTAAACTGAATACCGGTTTGAACCGGTTACGTTGAGCTCGCGATGGCCGTGGGTACGTTATGTGTTCTTTAAAGTGCTGGTGCGAATCAACTAGTCTCGCCGCTATCTTAGGTTTATAAGAGAATTGTTCGGTTTGCCACTTGGGGAAATTGTTGCCTGCAAGATTTATATAAGTAATATGTTTAAATCGCTTAAAGATGCTCAACTGTAGAAATAGGTCTCGTATGATTGACGTCACGTAATCGTTTTTCGTTATATCCACGAATGTTTAAAAACATATATCTATATTTTTTAGAGGTTAATTTTGATATTCAGTGCAACAACTACAAACAAATTATTAACGGACTTTTATGTGTTACCTTCACAAACAGTTTAAATCCAATAGACCACATCGCTGCTTAACATCAATCAGGGTGGTGGTCAAACGCTTGTTCATGGTGTATAAAAATATCCCTACCTGTGTTTATCACATTTTTCAAAAAGTTCTCTCTTGCCAATTCTATGTAAAACATTTGTAACTCTACGATTGATCAAATTCTTATTAGCCCTATCTTAGGGGCGGGAGTGTTGCCCCCTGTAGCGAGAGGGTGCAAAGTGCAGCGTTTTAGTTACGCTGGCAATACTTTTATTTTTCATACAACTAACTAAATATCCCCAATTTGATTAGTTTCCGAGCAACAGAGGGGCTAAAATTCCCTTTATATTTTTATTGGAATTTTGTACAGGGAATATGTGAAATATGTTCTTGCCCCCGTATATGGTTGTACACCAGCTATGTTAAAGTGACCTACCATCAGGTGTGTTTACTACTGTTCTGCGGCTCAACTTTCATTGGTTTGAACTGTGTACTGTTTGTATTTGTTATTTATGGGATTTAATTTCGTAATATAACTGGGGAGTGTATGAAAACGAACATTGGATCTAATGATAATAATCGCCGTACTAAATGCGGTTTTGGTAATTATAATGCTCGCTTTTATTAAATTTTCAATATTGGTCGTTATTCACAGTTTTAATATTTTTTTTATTACTATGAACAATTGTTTGACCACCATCCTGCCTGATGTTAAGCAACGATGTGGTGTACGATGGAGCACACTTGTTCATACACCGGCGACTAAAATTTAATACTGGCACAGCGCAAACATCGACTTATTAATATGTGAATCGGTCCAAAAACACCTAGATTTGCAATCCAAAACTGACGTTTAAAATAAAACGATAAGAAAAACATACAGTAGTGAAAGAGTACTTCTAACTACTAGTAACTTCTACTATCTTCTAAGTAGTACTTCTGTCCCTTACTGTGTATCAGGGTAAATCTGGATCCAAAATTTAAAATCAATGGTAAAAGTGACAGCTCGGATCCAGAAGTACATCATTTTCCATATACTTTGATGGAATAAAGACAGTCTGAAGATGATACGTAGCTTGTAAGTCTAGTTGTGTTTGGTCTGAGTTAAGTGGGTTTCTCAACGGCATTCCATCCTCCTGTAAAACTAGATTGACAGGACATGTCGATACTCATCAACTGTCACGCTATCTTTAGCGTTCACTACATTTAACGAGATATTTATTTGCTACTTTGTAATATTGTAAGTAATTTAGTCGCGCCTGTTATTGTATTTTTTTAAAGTTCGAATGTGCGTTTGACCATATGCGTGGTGTTAAGCAGCGATGTGGTTTTTATCATCCCATTTAAATTTGGTTCAGTTTCAACAATGGTATCTACGAGAAAACCACGAGTCGGTCAAACTTTACTGATTGAAGTCGTATTTTTTTCTATTATTTCAATAAACTTACCCATATTTATATTCAATTACTACTTGAATTATCTACTAGTTGAATACACTGTAGTAGTGTGTAACATGTATGTACGAAAAGCCATGGACAGATTAGTGCGACAAAACGTAAAATGATATCGAATCTTTCTTTCGGAACACGCACATGAATATACTGTGACATTTGATCATTTCACTTGAATCTTGACTTCCCATGTGGAACGAGCTATTTTCGTACTTATTTACTTATCCAGATGACGCTTTGTTCCCTGCACATCCAGTGTCATGTATCGGAAGATAACTTTACATGATCAAAGGACCATTGCACCTTGTACCAATAATCGAGAATTTTCAGGGTCCTTGTTTCTTTTAGATGAGATAAATGTCATCGAAATTACTAACTTCAAGCAGTTATTATGAAGATGACAGTTCAAAAATGTTTGAATAATTTACCGAAATAATGGAAAACGTCATTGAACACCTACTAGCGACATCTAGATAAGAAATTTTTGGAGTTTGAAAAACCCCCATTCTACGATGCATATCAAAACTACGCGGTAGCTACCACTATCCACTACGAACGCTGAAAAACATTTTCCGAAAATAAAGTCTCAAAAAAAAAACATACTACATGTCGCCTCTCACAAAAGACTGGAGCGATTGCGCCCATACCGTGTGTGGCATAATAAACATGAAAAACTATTGTGACACTTCAGTTAAAGCAATTTCACTGTCGGACCTGCCCGTAACAAAAGATAACCCATTTCTTTGTTGTTAGTCCGACTTTTGACGTATTGTTCGAACTATAAATACCTACACTGGCGGCTTCCCTTAACCGTGTTCATAATTTAAACCGAGTATTATAGCGCGAAATTGCCATTCTCTGGTTAATTTTGGTTATTACCCGGAAATTATTTATAGAAATGTCAGTGCTCGTTTCTTTAAAAAATGCTTTCCGTTAACTGCATAGTGGTGTAATACTACATCAGTATATTAATTTTTATCGATTTTTTTATTCTAGCCTGCTCATCTGGAGAATTTTTATTCTATTATTTTGTGAAAGTTCGCAACTAAACAGTTTTAGAGCGTAGACAACATTTTTTGTCCTTACTTTTCCCATCATGCCACATTTTGGGAACGCTAGGATTTTATTCCGAGAAAGTTAGTCAGTTGATAGTTAACACATTCGTCGACATTCAAATTAAGATTTTTATTTGTTGCTACATGGATGGGCGGCATGTCCCCGGACGTGTTATGTCACAGATACTGCGTACGTACTCGGTGTATGCACGGTAAGCTGGACACGAGTTTTCCAATCGTTATAAAGATGCCTTGACTATTGTTAGGTATACAGAAACTACGTAATTTAGCAGGCTGCTCGATAATGATATTGGGCTCGTCAGAATCACTTTATCTACTAAAGAAAACCGAGTCCGTTGCGTAGTTTAAAAAATCTAAGCGTACATACGGACAGAAAGCGAGGAGCGACTTTGTTTTATAATATATATTGATTGATACGCGCTGTGATTGGCTGTTCAATAACACTTAGTGCGATTTCACTCGCTTCAATCAATCGCTGCGCGCTATATTCTGTCATTTCTTTTTTGAACGCGCCTGTGTTAGGGGCTAGCAAGGAACAGGGAACTACCTACATAGAGAAAAGAAAAGATCAACGTGATACGACACGACTGCATATGTTTTATCCGTATCTATAACTTACACTACTTCAGTCATTCTCAACATGTTCTTATAAAGGCCCCTTGTAGACGATGTAGGCCTAAAGTGAGACAGTAAATCGCTCTGACAAAAAATATATATCTGTCTTAGCTGAGATAGCTCACTAACATTTTAAACATTTTTTTATCACAGTGAACAAGTGTTTGTCAACCATCCCGCCTGATGTTAAGCAGCGATGTTGGTGTACAGGTGGTGTATATCAATCGTAGAACCGATGACCGTCGGAGCAAACAAGTTCTTGAGTGGACGCCGCGTCTCGGCTAACGGAGTGCAATATGCCCTCAGGCAAGGTGGACAGATGATATGCGCAAGATGGCTGGCAGAAGCTGGATGCGAGAAGTAGAAACCAGAAGTAGAGCCACAGTGGCGTGCAATTACAGAGGCCTATGTCTAGCAGTGGACATATACGGGCTGAAGATGATTATGGTGTACAGGTTGTCCTAAAACTATTTATTTTCACAATGGGAAATAGAAAAACAGTTTGGGAACCACTGAACTACTTGAATATAAAGTGTGTTCTAACATACATACACACGATATTGACAATGGGGTGAATGGATGTTGTTTGTAGACGGCCACGTGGCAAAATATTCTATATCAGAAAATGTTTGCGTTAAATTATTATTGTCCCGTATTTTGAATCGAGATTATTTAACAAAAGAAGTAGAGAGAAATTCCTGAATATAGTTGCTTTTATTGATCAAAAAGTAACGAATGAATGACCAGCCCAACTTCGTTTCTAAGACCATTGCTCGGGGTACTTTTACACTCTGTATATGCTTAGATTTGGATGCGGTTTTCTTTAGAGTGATTATTGAAGAAGGTTATATTATGTACACTACATGAATATAGATAAAAAGAATCACTCTTAATAATGCATATATGCAAAATAACGTTAGCCGGGTCAGCTAGTATTAGTATGAGCGAAGCGATAATAGTACAATGAACAAACTGTAAAATAATGATGAAATACACGAGCAGTCCAACGTTCAGACGATACTGCACCGCTTGTACAAAAGGGATTTTTGAATCCATTGTTTCCACAAAACACAGATATGTCACGTTTGCTTTGAATCATCCATTTGTCTGAACTGTACGAGTTGAGCTGAATCATTTTCTCTTTCATTTTAGTAGCTTGAAGAAACCGTACGAAAAAGGTTGTAAAGTAAATAAGAAAAGTGTTATACAGTATATTTAATCTAAGCTATAGAATTTTCGTGCCCAGGTGTTTGTTTTCACGAAACAACTACACCGATTTTTATGAAATTATGACAAGTATGCATTTAGGGTAGACCTGAGAACGCCTGAGACGGCTATCGTCTAACCTCCTCTCTCTGTTTTTTTTACTAATGGAAATAGTAAAATATCGTTTTCATCTTAGTAATATTATAAATGCGAAAGTTTGTGTTTGTAAAGAAAAACTACTGAAAGAAATGTCCTGGGATGCTGTGTAATTAATACCAAATCGCGTCCACCGTGGCGTGTACAACCGCATACCAAGGTGGCGCCACTGTCGCTTGGTTGACAACTTGACACCTTTGTAACGAGCTGTGTAAATTAATATTTGTATAATTGCTTTATAATTACAACACTGACCAAATAGCAGTGGCGTGCACACCATATAGGCAAAAAGACACTGCCTACCTTAGTATTTTGGTTACCCGACCTAATAATAGAGTTATTGCTAGATATTTTTTTGTTGTACTCACGAAATATGCTTTATATCCTGTGTTTTGTGGGTGAGTAGATATGTAGGTACCTATATTTCGTAATGACAATTGACCTATACATAGTGTCTATACTTGAGGATTACTGCCTACCTTGTCGTAAAAACCAGTGACCACGCCACTGCCAAATAGTGTTTTAATGTACTTACTTTCTAAGTACTTACAAGTGTTATCAAACAGTGCAATCTTCAAAAACGGCATAAAAATACAAAAAATGTGTCAGTACCATGTGGACTCAGGGTGTGGAAATGGAACTCCTGGAAAACGGGCGTGTCCTATATTTTTGTATGTAATACCAAATCAAGGTAAACACTGCCTACTTGTCAATTACCAGAATTATTTCACCAGTATGTCATAGTATCATTCAAGTGTCCATAGAATTCGACCTGATGTGCTTATAATACAAAGGAAAGACCACTTGATGCGTCACGACACGATTATCTGCTATTGACAGCCTATACTCACCTTACAATAATATACCTTATGTCCTATAGTTATAGTGACTTTGGTTGATCATCTGTAAATGTCCATCCAGTAAAGAATTTACGAAAGGCAGATTCACGAACGAAGTTTGAATATAAGTGGGCATCTCGCTAAAGTTGGACCTCGCCGAACCTTTACTGACCAAATCAATGCCGTAGAACATGTCAAAGTTTTTCTATTTTTAAACTGACTTCAAAAAAGGTGGAGGTTCTCAATTCGACGGTATTTTTTATGTTTGTTACCTCAAAACTTTTGACTGGGTGAACGGAGTTCGATGATGCTTATTTTGTTTGAAAGCTGGTGCATTCCATTTTGGTCCCTAAATGGCATCCATCACACTACCTCAAAAAAGATTTTAGTAACACTAAAGATTTTAGTGGTTGAAGTCGGTTATTTTTACTTTAATTGACAAGGATTTGGAACAAATAAACAAGATTTTTTTTTTTGGATTTCTTCCTATTTACGAACCCAACAATGTTTCTAAGACTATTGCTCGGGGTCATTTTACACGCAGTATTAACCTTCGTCTGGAATAATTCCTTTAAAAACAAATTGTTTCCTAGCAGGGAGGCTAGGAACTGTGTTTAATACTTTGTATTGATTTCTACATCTTCTTTCGAAAATAGTATTATTCTAAAAGCAAACTCGAGCTAAACAAAGGTATAATTATTATATTGTTCGCAACAGAAATGTAACCACCGAAACCTGCGATACGGACCGTAACTAGTAGCTAACCGAAAACATTTCCTCTATAAACCCACACGCACAATTAAACCTGTATTTAGACGAACAAAAATGGCGGGATTTTATTCAGGCCATTATAACTGCATCACGATTAGCGTTGTTGTTGGAAAGCATTTTCGGGACTACAACGTTTCCTGTATTATCACGTGAGCTCGAATTTAATACTAATACATATAGGCAGCAAAGCTCACTTTACACTGTTTCTGTATAGTATAATTTTGGCCCCGACTGTAAATGAATATAGTAGCCTGTTTACTCAGCTTGTTTTTGTAAGAGACGTATGGTACAGTGGAACTCTGCAGTACGCTCTATAAATTAAACCGCTTTAAAGGGTCGACGTTGTTTTTTCTATGTAAATTTTATTGCTTTGATCAGACGCGTCCAAATCGAGAATGTTTTCGTTGTGGTGTGAAATATTATTTATTTAGTGTGATGGTGCATCCGGTGAACTTTACTATTGAAATAAGTGATTCTATACTGGCAGATAATATAAACTTTTAGTACCGTGTTTTTTTTTTAAGAAAACCCTAAATTTTAAGTTAGTTTATGGTGTAGTACACACTCAGGCAAGGTCGACTGATGATATGCGCAAGATGGTAGCCAGAAGCTGGATGCGAGAAACCAAAAACAGATCACATGTCCTATATGGGCTGATGATGGCGATGAAACGTATGTCAACTAAGAGCGTTTTTGTGTATTTAGTTCGTGCGCTCTAAAGGTACTGATACAAATGTTAGTTAGCGGCATAATAATATTGCAGCGATTCCCGTAATATTATTGGTTTTATTATGAGTCGAAGCTTTGAGATATTTCACGGTTTGGTGGTTAATTACCGTAATAGCCCCAACAGCGTGCCACTACGTAAAAAGTGTTATACATCATGTATCATGTTTATCAGTAATTTTATGAACACCGCGGCAATATTTAAACTACTGTTTTCGTCCCCATATAAAATAGTCAATTTTCTGTCTCTGGAGATAACATTTTGAATGGAGATGATATTTTTTAAAATTTCCCAGCATTCTCGCCATATTGAACGTTGTTCATATTGAGCCCAACAACCTTTCTAAGACCTTGTCTCGGGGTCCTTTCACACGCCCGTATAGTTGAAAATAACATAAATCGAAAACCTAAACAAAAATGTTTACATTACAAGTCCAAAAATAGAAACAGTTCAGTAAAGAGTAGCATTTTCCATCAACTATTTGTTTGTTGAAATCAGGCTCGTTTGAAGTGTAACCCTTCAAATGTCTGCGTATATGTACAACGTTTGTCAATTACCGATATTGGCCAAATGGCTTCAACCGCTCGACTCTATTTGCAAACTCAGTAGTCGCACTTTGAGTGCAGTCCTCTCATTTCTGTGAAGGATTTTTTTTTTAGTTGTTTCCATTTTGCCAGTTTTCCGTGCCATTAATGTTTCTGACTGCTTTCTACATTTGCGTCCATGCGTATTGTATGAAGTTCTGTTTATTTTTCGTTTTGTTTCTGTCTAAGGAATTCTGTGAATACTCGTGTGATAATGACAGCCTTATACCTCAGTATGCTCTATCCTTGTCACCTGTACAGTGTACGTATAATTTTTGACCCGACAAACGTTGTTATGCCAATATACATTATTAACAATATTTCCCTGTATTTTCTCATAATACTTCCTCAAGAATCACTCTATATCTATAAAAGAAAACCGCATAAAAATCCGTTTCATAGTTTTAAAGATATATATGGCATACACAGGGAAAGATAGCGGGAAGGGACTTTGTTTTGTTCTATGTAGTGCTACTTTATCGTAATGGTATTTTTGTTGCTAACTTGATATCGGTGATTCAATTGAAGAATATATGGTGTAAGGTTCAGCTCAGTTTTTTAGTCCTTTGACCAAGAATACTTGAGGACATTAGATCTGCTCAGAGTTTGAAGTTTACCTTCCAAAGGTAGAGATGCAGTTCATGCCTTTGTTTGGGAATTTGATTGCTAGAGTAAAACTTAAGAAGTAATATCATTGTTTGATGTACCTTCCAGTGTTTAAATATAGAATAACGAATAAAGTTAATTTCAAAAACCAACAGGTTTGAATGGTGTTCTATGCATAGATGCTCGTTCGTGGAATTAGTTTTTGCAAACGCGATGGCGTGACAGACCGACAGACGCATGACCAATGATATCTATACTTTTTGCACTAAAAATAAAACACTAGATTTTTTTAACTAGGTACCTTTAAGTTTGTTGACGTTTATATTAAAAGTTGTTATATTTTTATAGTATAGAACTGGTAATTGTGAGAACTAGGTAAATTAAACTTTACATCATTGTCCTAAGTTGCATGTATCCCAGTCGATCTTATGTAATTATCATTACTTATCTGAAATATGAAAATAAATAATTGTTATTACTAAAATTAAATCTTAGTTTGTCCAAATGTCCAAAATTGTCCAAAAGTGCGAGATAACATTACATTGAAGATTGAGAATTTTATCTCAGTGTATTTTAAAACATCTTTGTTAGTACAGTAATGGCCGTACCTTTTAGATGGATATTTTATCGTGTTTCATCGTAGCAGAGAAATATTTCTATCGCAAAGGATCGCTTGTAGATTGAAACCCATTTGATACTGTGCGGACAAATCGAGCAGTTATTCGTAGAGATTGCCGTCTGCGTCTGCTTTCAGTCACACTTTATTCCAGCGGTTTTTATTGAATTTTTCCGATGAAAATTTATATTGAAAAATACACCTTGTTAAGTGAGATGGAAGGAATGTCTTTTTAGCATATTATCATTTTGTCACATGTCTCTATGGACATGTTATTACGGTCGAAATTTTTATGTATGTAAATTAGCAATATCTGTAAAGATATTGGTAGCACTTTAATATTGCATTGCCAAATATTGTTGTAGGTTAGCCCCTTCTGAAGTCACAGCACATACAAGTTTAATGTTCACATGACTATATGATTACATTGGCATGCCATAAGCGTCACTTTATTTGGCCGCGTTATACCCCTCTGTCACGGATGGCGCGTTACTGCGACATTACTATGAATATTATATTTATTTACTTACTTTCCATAGGAGGAATCTAAATGGACCCCAATGTGATCGAAAATAACGATTTTATTTAAGATTTATTTGTTGTTCGTTTGAAACGAGATATTGTTCATGAGCTTGATGTTGTAGTTGATCATTTAGAGTGTCCGGTCAAATTACGTTGGTGATGTTTTCAATCGATACTCCAGTAATATTCGCTGTTTCTCGAGTACGTTCGACTCATTTAGCTCTGCCGATCATAATAAATATCTATGGCGGAAGGGGCGAAGAATATTTATTATACCTTCATCTAATAATGGTCCTTCTTGTTCGAGAGGTATTTTGTAAGGAAATATTATCACATTTCTAAGAGTGTTGTTTGTTGTGTTCACAAGAATTGTTATATAAATTGACGTTATTTCATTGAAAAGTGTTTTATAAAAACATGGGATAATTGATTGTGAACCAAGAAAAGGTTAGCAGTAAAGAAAGTTTATTGGAGATCGCCATGTTGGTAATTTTCCAATATTTCTGGATCTACTGTTTTTTAGACCAGTAATGTCTTCTAGCTGGACGTAGGCCGCATTCATGCCACGCCCCTATGATTTGTCTTGTGCTTTCCTCCGCCACAGCGGACACGCCATCTTAACTAATACATCTGACCACCACCGTGCTGGATGCATATCCACGCTGTGTTTATAATTAAATGCATTTACTAAAGAGGATGAATTTTCGCACAAATTTCAATTCTCCGAAAAAATTTTGGGTCTTGTTGTGAAAAATTAAGGCATAAATTTTGCAAATCCGTCGATAGATGAAACTTATCAATGCAGCTTTTCATAAGATTAAGCTCACAAAGGGCCATTATGCAGATTATGCGACGAAGCTTTGCGACCGACGACTCGCCGCTTAAAAAATATAAAAAAGAAAACACATGAAAACTAGAGAAGATTCTTCGCCAACGATAGGATATAAAGCGGAATTTACACCGCAAACATCGTGAATGAATCAGAGGTTGAATTATGGCGTATTTGTTTTTTATGGTTTGTTGTTTTTTTAAATCTGGTGCGCCTCACACGGTCTCGTTTGTTCGAGACCTCACGTGCCAGCTTTGAGCTTTATCGCGAAGGAAGTCGTATAGAAATAAAGGATAATATATGGAGACATACGAGTTTTTATTGTGGGCTATTTTGCAGTGATAAACATAAACGTGTACCCACACCGGGACTCCCTTATTTTACATAGTTTTACTACACGTATTAGGTCTATATCGTATATTGTTATGATAATATTCTTTTCACATTTACAAAGTGTAAAAAAAGTTTACGGAGTTCATTCTATCATTCAATCATCGTCTACTAACCCAGGGAATCGAAGGTTTACGTGAAACTATAGATTCTACTAGATATACACAGCAGCAGTGGCGAAGCTACCTAATAAGCCGAGTCCCATCGGCTTACGAAAATTACTGCAAAATCACGGCTGTTTAGGTAGGCACTTACTTACATACGTAGGTACTAGCTACCTACCTAAAACATCCGGATGCGGATTTCGTACCTAAGTAACTTTTTCGGCTTACCTTCCGAAAAATTCGTAGCTTCGCCACTGATACACTGTATAACACAAACTCGATAGTTCATTGTACAATAAACAAAACATAAATTTACAACTTACATATCGCCATGGAAAATATAAATAATGAGTTACACCTCTCCTGCCCATCCCGGCGTGAGTGACACATTACAAGTCATTCAACACTAGCCTACGTATAACGTATTGTGTAAATTTCAACCGTCCTCTTCCCAAATGTGACTTTTATTCGTAAATTGGGCGCACACTATTTTTATGAACCGTCATTGTACAGATGGATCACAGATATAATGGGGGATCCGGCGGCGTATTCCAATGCTCCTGTTCCATTTATTTGAAGTGTATCGATATGCTGTTGGTATCGTTCGAAAATGATATTTTTATTTAAGTAGGTAATAAAGTAAGCGGATAGATATACCTGCAGGCCTAGCACGCGCCTCAAGAAAGACATGACATAGAACAAATACGCGCTCTGATTGGCTGTTATATCACGCTTTGTGCGACTCAGTTAGTTTCAACAAATCGCAGCGCGTTATATGTCTTGTCACTTATTTCTTGGAGCGCGGTGCTAGGGGGGCTGCTGAGATTAGAAAATGTTAGTATGACATTAGTAAATCAACATAAATGTACTTAGGAAGACTAATGACCCTTGGTTACTTTTAAGGGTTACCTCAGAATAAATTTTAATTGCCAGGTAACCCCTAAAATAGACTAAGAGTTAACTAAGTTGAAGTGAAAACGGGCATAAGGAATCTCTTTGTAAAAATCTTTGATTATTTTCGCGCCGTAATACCAGGTGTATAGGGTGATTTTCGATTCTACTATAGAAACCGTAGAACCGATGACCGTTGGGGCAAACGAGCTCACGAGTGGAGACCGCGTCTCGGCAAACGGAGTGTAGGACGCCCTCAGGCAAGGTGGACTGATGATATACGCAAGATGGCTGGCAGGGGCTGGATGCGAGAAGCCGAAAACAGATCACAGTGGCGTGCAATTGGAGAGGCCTATGTCCAGCAGTGGACAAGAATAGGCTGATGATGATGATGATGATGATAGAACATGGCTTTCTTGTACAACATGGTGTTTGTTCCTCCTTTTCATTCTCTAGGAAGAGCATGACAGAGCAAGTTTCTCTCTGTATAGAACAAATGGGACCCATCCGGTTTATATTTTTACTATAATGCTAGGGCGTGTTTATTTAAAAAAATATCTATGGAAATGTTTTAAAAGAACTTTCTCAGTGCGTATACAATATACATAGTTAAAACTTCGATCTTTCTGAAAGCCCGCTCAAGCACATAATCTCTGTTGAATTCCCGTTTGTCTCGTTCTAATAATATTTCTGTGATAGAGACAAACTGATCATCAAGCGATACTGAAACCATGCGAATGAAATGGCGGGGCGTCCACTAGTCTTTATTAAATAAAAATGAATTGATGTTCGCTAGTCTCGCTAAAACTCGAAAACGGCTGGACCGATTTGGCTAATGTTGTTCTTGAATTACACGTGGAAGTCCAGGGAAGGTTTAAAAGGTGTATTTCTTCTAATACACGGGGTACAAAAGCAACTTCCTTTGATAAGAAAAATGATTGCCGAGACAGCTAGTTCTTAATAATTTTGTAGCTCAAGTTAACAATCATGATATCTAGAAACTTATATGCAATTACAGTTTACGTAATATCTCCTAGATATTGTTTACGACTTATGTTTTTATTCGTGCTTCTAGAATCCATTTTCAAAGTAATGCAATAAATCGCAAATATAAAAAGTAATAGCTTCGCCACTGAAGCTATTTGCCAATATTGTTTTCTTCATCAAATGGGTACGTAGAGTTTAGTACATTCTAAATAGCATCTCCCGCTTCATACAGCTTTTGGGTAATGGTATCATTTATTTTAGATATTCATCTACACACCAATAAAAGCAGTGTGATTTAGACAAAGTACAATATTACAAGTCAACTAAAATTTCTTATTTCATATTTGCCAGTTGTATGGCAAATTGAATGAATGAATATATTTATTGCACACTGTACATTACAATAAATGTAAAATTGACGATGGTAAGATTGCAAATGGCGACCTTGTCGCTCAGAAATTTCTTCCAGGCTACCTTGTTAAACGAGATGATGCAGCTTAACTTATACAGTAATGGGTAGCGTCTGTTGCCGGTCGAGTATGTTCTAACTCTTAGTTGACTCGAACTTGTTAAGTATTAAATCAGAATACTCGTAGTATACCTTTTCAATCTGAGTATATCAGTCTGGCACCCATAGTACAGGGTATCCTAGTTTGTGTTCAGGTGACCGTCTGTGAAATATCCCAGGATATTTGCTATTAAAGCCCTAATTGAAAAAAGAAAAACGAATCCTTTCTTCGAAATTTACGTTTACAAATATAACAGTTTTAGTAAAGCCCTTCTTATCCTAGTTCTTTCGGTCGTTTGACGGTTCACGTCACAATATTATTTCGGTTCTGTTACAGAAAACGCTGTTATGTATTAAACATGAGAAAGCACCTTTTTACACACGTACATACCTAGTTAACCATCATATGTTGATCTCCGATGTTCAAGTACGTTTACGTAACAAGAAAACTTCCAATTGTACTATCCCTTGTATTTCTCTCAACGGTATTTATTGACGATACGTATTCAGGAACCAACGATATTGTGTTTATTGGTGCGCGAAAGAATAGCAATGATTCTCTTCCACTTGATATTTTCCCTGTGACTCTTTAGCAGGGTACATTTGTACCCTGAATTCATTATTAATTTAATTTCCATAGGAAAAAAACCCAAGTACATGAACGAAATGTTACTACATGAAAATTAATACAAATAGGCACTGGCGTTGTTTGTGTATGTGCCGGCTCCTGACCCGGTATTGTCCTGACTACGAAACGTGGTTTAACTAGTCCTGGTATAAACTCTCTAGCTATATCATTCTGACTTTTCCTTGGTGAAATAAAAAAACAGAAAGACTAAATAAACCATGTTTTCGTTCGTAACATCAGTTTACCGTGAAAACAACAGTCAAACCTCACTTGCTACGTCCAAAAGACACCAATTTCCTCGGGTTCACGCGAGACTTTCCTTTTCTCATAAACTTGTCGTAGCCAGTTGTTGCTCTCCTCCAGCGGCGTCGAATAGAAATGACGTTTCTGGAAGCTTCCTTTCAAGGCTTTAGGCCGCATTCTTTGACACACAGTGTCCGCGACAGCAGTTGCTTTGCATTTCGTATTGCGAGGGCTTAGCTGAGACACATAAGACCATTGTGGACTGAGCTCCGGGAAGTATAGGATGTACATCCAACGCCAACTCGGGTTCAAGTGTCAGCAGTACAGCTCAGCTTGTTCAGAAGCAGTACTCAAGTTGCGTCCTAAATTCAAACTTGGAATGAATTCGCGCCTTGGATAGTCCGGGCTTTGGGATTGTGGAGACAAAAGATTCTGTGCAATTGGTAAAGACGCTTGCCCTGATTCAGGAAAGTTCTTGCATGTTTTTACTTCAGCTTTAATAGGGAAATGTTACTTGGCTTTTTTAACGGAAAAAATGTATACTACGTGCTTTTTGTTCCTAATTTGAATGAAATTATTTGTAAAATAGTCGCACATGTAAAATACCTTGTAGTTGTGGTTTTTTTTGTCGTGCCACCTAACTCCCCTAAAATTAAAAATAACCGGTTGATTCAAATTTCGCTTCGTCCGGAAACATTTTCAGTAAGGTTTAAGGAAAAATGGTCACATAAAACACCATCGCTGTAAATTAACACCAAACAAAAATTGTTGACGATAAAACTAGATTTATGCTCACCGTAAATAATTTTGCTTAGAAAATGCTAATATGCAATAACAACGTTAGGTTGGGCAGCCGCTGGTCGGCCGTGGTAAGTAGGTAAATCCATTACCGTTGCTTGCCACTAGATGGCACTAGTAGTAAAAATGCCATGAAAAGACGGTAGCGGAGCGCTCCCCCATTATACTTAGTGTCTTACTTGCATTACTTTTAAGTGGTCCTAAAGATAAACCTTTCCCACGTAAGAAATCTGAACTTCCTAAGAGATAGTTCCTTATTTTTATATACGGCTTGTTTTGGTGTTTGAGGTGTATTGGTATTTACGACAAAAGTAAGTACCAATTCCAAAAAGGGCTGAGAGGTTTCTATACCTATTGCGACAAGACCAGTACTTTTGGATCTTTCTTTGCTATTATTTTTTGGGAATGTTTGTCCGGCGACATCGTTACAACGAAGGTATGTTAAAAAAAGTTTTCTGAAAAATCGCCTTTTATAGCGCCAGCCATGTTACAAAGCACCTACGTTGGTTAGGTGAGGTGCGCCTCTGTCTACGCCTCTTTGAGATATAACATTAATTTGTCCACCTTATATCAATACAGGTCTCACTCACGGTAGGTGAACTGTAACTACGTAATCTTATTTTTATTTTAACAATACCCAACCAAAATTCCTGCAAAAAAGGAATAGTAAAAAATAAAATACTATTTACTCAGCGTAGGCTTCTTTACTTAGCCTATATTTTCTTGTCACGACTCATGCATTCGGTATATATTTATTAGGAAAATCTATTATGATCCGACTACTTTCCCACAATACCGGGGAGCCTTTTGCTCACAACAACGGGAGCGTAGAAAGCAGATTGCCGTTTCCACCAATGAAATTGCCTGCTTGGCCGCCCACTGAATAGTTCAGACTATAACACTTTAGCGTACGAACTTGATTTATATCCGTCCTATTATTCCATATAACTTGGAGACCAACATTTACTGGTCGTCTTTAAGGGGACTGAAGACGCGAATGTGCTCCTGCGAACAATGAGAACGGAACAGTACCTTTTTATCGTGAACTTGGTGCCATTGATATTTACATTATTAGAATAGACCAGGTTACAAAATTTCTAGCGAATTTATTTGGTTTCGGCTTCAGCTTTCTTCAAGAATAGCTCGCTACAACTATTATATTCTTTGTTCAATGTCTAGAGTGGGAGAAAGGACTATCAGGAGTAGTTGGTTAAGCTTCTAGAAGGCTGAAGATTTTCATTGGATCGTGAAGTAACTTGGAAATGTCTGTGAAATGGAGTCAAGTTAAAGCAGTGATTAAAGATAATGAATATGCACATCACCGTTGACGTTGAACTAATGAAATAACTTTAGTTCTCTGCCGGAAAGAACTAAACCTCATCGGTGGCCACTGGCCGTGGGCCAGCCATATTAGTCGTAGAACCGATTACCGTTGGGGCAAACGAGTTCTCGAGTGGAGACAGCGTCTCCCCGAAGGACGCCCTCAGGCAAAGTGGGCTGATGATTTAAGCAAGATGGCTGGTAGAAGCTGAATGCGTAAAGCAGAAAATAGAATCACAGTGGCGTGCAATTGGAGAGGCCTATGTCCAGCAGTGGTCAAGTATGGTCTGATGATGAATGAAATCGTACTAGCTAGTTTTTGCACCAGATTTACAGATAACATTTCTAACGTAGCTTTTCCCCGCTGCAGACTTTAGTGACTGGAGTACAGAGATGTATGAAAGTGAACACTACAATCGAAATTCCGAAACTTTCAAGCTGTCGTTTTAACAGTTTAAATGCAATCGAAATCGTTTCCGGACATGATGAAGTGATCTTCGCCAATATAACTTGATCTTAACCTCCTTATAATATTTTTGAACTTTCCAGCTCAGTTTAAAGTTGTTTACTGTTAGTTCTGAAGTGTCCACGTTAATACAAAGCGTTGTCGTTATGCCGACCGACGTCGCGTCGATTGCTTCGATCCATCGTCGGATCCAGCCATCATGTCTGGCATCCCACCCACCCATCTCTACTGATCTGTTGGGATGCAAAAAAAAAACTATCGCATGAAAAAAAAAAACAACAGAGAGTGACAAATGGGAGAGCTCAAACGGTGTTCTGAAATGTGTAAAGAAAAATAGACCATTATCATAAGGAGACATAAAATTTTACGAACCTGTCAATGTAACTGTCCATATAGGACCACCATAATGGTTGATTGAGATATGAGTCCGACACAATAAAGAAATTTGTTCCGCTTTCCCACTACATTAAACTATAAAGCACGTGACGTCTGTTATATATTAAGTATGCATTGTTTGTATTGAATATAATGTATTGAATGTAGTAACATGAAACACAATAGCTTCACTATACTATTTGTCTACCGTAGAGTAATCACTCGATATCTCCACTTAACCGGCACAGAGCATACGGCAAACCTGCGATGGCCGCCGTCTGACAGTTTGACGTAATGTTTGATTGATGTCGCAATACCGTGATGTACCGTGATGACACGTTATCCCGCCAAAACACTGATGCATCGGAGCACTAATGGCGTACCCATTAAAAATGTTTCAACTTTCATTATCTTGATGAATCATGTTAAAGTAATTAAAATGGGGGTGGCAGAACAAATCGCACCGCGGCTCGCGTTCGACATTCATAATTAAATTTTGGAATAACATTTGAAATGTGACATATTAAGCGTGAATGTTGTTTGTTTTTGACACGCAATAGGTTGGTACGGGAAAGAAAATGTCATGTCATTAAAAAAAACTGACTGTTGACTATAACTGCTCACTCTGCTCTTCGTATTTTCTATTTATTTTAAATGTCTATTATAATCCAAATAAAAAAGCATTTTGTCTCAAAGAACGGAAAATATATTAAAAAAGAATACATCGCTGTTCCCAAACAACAGAATAACTAAACACGATAAAATAAGAACTGAAGAAATGCCATTATCACATGCATGGATGGAACGAGTAGATAAATTGCCGTTGTTATGAAACAACGCGAATGAAAACACTAATAACAGCTTCGTTTCGCTCATTATTCTTCCTGAAACATGTCGCAAACTAAGTAAAACCCAATTAAAATCGCCTTATATTCAGAAAATTTAGGATATAATCTGAGCTGCTAAGACTTTGTATCTCTACACAATACGGGTCAGTTTTCTCTGGATTTCTGTTCTCGGCTAATTCTATGCATAAAACGTATCAATCACGGTTGGCTTTTCTTTTTATATATTCCACGGACCATCTGCAATGTTGGTACCACTGACTGTTGGTGGCGTGATGGATCGCGCGGTACCGGACTACGTAGGTAGGTACCGCGCGTGATACTTGTGGTTATACTGATGGATGAGACACGGAACAGTGTTCAGATAGAATGGTTAGTATCTCTAGCTCATTACTGATACGGGTGGTCCTTATTGGACCATTGGCCGTATGCATTTTTTATTAAGCATTTAATCGTATGTACAGACAGTCAGGGTTTTCTGCCCTCTTTGATGAACTGTTGATCGCCAAAGATGCTAAAACATTTGTCCAATTCAGTCCGAAAATTGCGCTCGACGCCAAGAGTCGCCTGTCGACTAAAATCGACATTTACTTTTAAAAAAATATTTTGGAGAACATGGCAGACTATCATAAAAACTGCATTAAATAATTACGATACTAAACAGACAAACAGGCATCACACAACTGAACATACTCGTACTAGACGCATTCTCTCAGAGCGGTTGCACTCCACCGTTTGATTCTTCTATCACAAAAATTCTTCCATGTGCCCAACTTGCATAACCAACTTTGCACTACCGACAATCCACTTTCCTGTGACACTCACGCAACTGCACCCGTGGACACGGCCACTTCTACAGAACAACAGCACTTTTTGATATTTATTCCCAAAGATGGATCAAGTTAAATCGGTTTCAGGCACTCACAAAAGTGTTACCGAAATTGGCGATTTGTTGTATGCAAAACAGTGCATTTGTCCATTATGTTTCTCTGATGTATCAGGTTTATTATGTTGTATATACTAGCTATGTTTATTTTTGGGTATTGGTTTTCGGTAGGTAGGGATTTCAGTAGTATTCTTTTACAGAAATTGGTGATATTTAAACAATTGGAACGGATGTAAAGAATTCCTATGAAGACTTCAATATCAGTGACAACTACCCTCATTTCATCACTAGAGACCAAAGATGATGGCCACGATATGCGTTAGCGTACATTTTGTTTTATGTTTTCCGGTTTTATAAAAGGGCAAGGCAGAAAAAACATGAAGGCCTACGAGCAAATTGTTGATTTCAAAATGAAAATTAATAAACTACATCGAAAATAGCAAGTGTCGTGCACTGGCTTTTACGACAAGGTAGGCAGTAATCCCCACGGGTTGACACATATGTTTAGTTAACTTGTCTTTACGAAATATAGGTTCCTACCTATCTGCTCACCCACAAAATAGGACCTTCGTTAGCCTATGTCGTGAGTGCAACAAAAAAGGATCTAGCAATAACCTATTATTAGGTCGGGTAGCCAAAATACTAAGGTAGGCAGTGTCTTTTTGCCTATATGGTGTGCACGCCACTGGAAAATACGTACTAAACTGCACATAAACAGTACTAATCAGTGGCGATTTGATGAGCATATTAATTTCATGTGCAGTTATGTAATGCAGGTTAGGTTACCGTGCGTTTTCACTGTTGCTAAACATGCACGTAAACACCTATCCGTCTCTATCACGCTGTATGAGTTGGACTGGACTGCGCGCGACTGTTTTGCAATATGTTTAGGTGTCAGTGGGAACACACACCTAGATATAAATTCGTCGCGTTGCTAATGGAGCCTTCAATAATAGTTTTTGTGTCATAAAGCAACTGTGACTTGGCATCTTTGTAACATAAAATGCGTACGCGTACATTGCATTCAACCCTCACGTGCAAATACATATGTAATATCTGTCTTGACAGATCATTATTTCACACTGTCACACAAATGACTAATAAACTGCTCGTAGTTACTACTGCACTACTATAAACTACTTGCATGTAGTTCATTAGATCCAAAGCCCAATACCATAATGGCATAAGTACCTATGTCAAAACTTTTGGAATCGAGTCGGAGTTCTGTTGATTTCTCAGAACGAACTCGTCGACAAGCGATTTGTTCCCGGCAGCGACCAGAATTAATATCGCATCAACTGGCTGGCAAATGATGCACTTAGCTGTATTGCTGCGTCGTATGGACGGACGTTTGTAAGGGCGTGAACACAATGGGTGAATGCCACGCTAATATTTTTTTAATGAAATTGAAAGTAAACAAGGCTTAGTTTGACCAGAATGCTTAAGAATATTTTTTTAAATGTCATTTCCACACTTGTCGTCGCGGAAAAGAAAGCGATTTGTGTGTGAATGAAAGTTAGTTATACATTCATATACGTCAAGCCCGTTCTATTGGTCAGTTAAGTAACTTATTCTCCCCACCTAAGTTATAGGTCTGCACTGGAACATCTCACACAACCGCAAAAAAAATCAACATTCTCAGTGCTATGAGTGATTTTCGCGTAAACAACCTGCCTCGGGCTGTTGTCAAGTCAAGCATTTCTGCAAACAACTGGAGGAAAGCTGTTGCCAGAGGGCCACTTATTATGTAATAAGGGAAAAAGCTCAAATATATGCACAAACTTTTAGAAAAAATGCTACAAATAAACGAGTTCCAACTAGTTCCCTGTTCACCCCACCAATATTATGTAGATAATACTGGGCGTCCCCGCAGTTCGACGTCCAATGCGCGTATTGTGTGTGGTTTGGGGCAACTCCTATCACCCCAGCAACAAACTTTGTGTCCTTGACGATCTCTTCCAGGGATCATCCGGGTCCCAGTTATAGTACGACTTTCTAAAGACATTTGTCGCAAGTGTGCACCAGTCCTAACTCACGTACCCTTCATGTCACATGGCCAGCGCCTTAATTGATCCGCCTTAATGGATCACTGTTGAATATGTACATTGGGAAATTAAACTAGGAAAATTTATACTCTTATCGTATTGTTGGTTTATTGTTAACTAAAAGACGTTGGTCAAGTGGTTATTATAATCATAATGCCCTGGGTTATTTTGACACACGTTCACCTGACCCCAAACTGCTATGGGTGCCAGAGACTTATACATGCAATACTTTAAAATACAAACATCAATGCATAGTATACAACAAAGTCGTCTGCCGCTGTCTGTTTCTATGTATGCTAAGATCTTTAAGCGTCTTTCCCCATGAAGCGATATCGATCGCGCGATAAAAGTTCGAGAGCCGATAAAAATCGCTCGTACGTCCGAATGGATGCAATTCTGTATCGCCGCGATATCGAGCGCGCTGCGCAACGGAAAATATCAGCATTTCTAATCATGTCGAGCGACGAGGAAGACGTTGCTTTGTACATGTTTGTCAGACGAAGAATGAATGGAGATCTAAATTAGTAGGTGTACCTATATACCAAGTTATGCAAAATCAAAATATCTATCTATAGGTACCTGCACAATAACATTAGGGACAAGTATTAAACTCAATTTATTTGCTTAATTGGATACCTCCCCATGAATAAAAAAAATGAGATCATGGTTGGTTAGATTTGACTCGTCTAAATTTTTCTTTAAATTAGTCATTTTATAAAGTAACAACATTAACTTATGTACCTACGTATGAATACTTAATAAATATTTTAATTCTTATAAAAACTGGCAAAGTCGTATTGAACCTACCATGATCTCATTTTTTTATTCATAGGTACCATATGTACCTATCCAATAAAGCAAATAAATTGTGTTTAAGTAATACTTTCTACTAATGTTACTGTGCAGGAACCTACCTATAGATAGATATTTTGATTTTGCACAGAACTAGGTATATACTTACCTACCTATATAATATCTCCATAGATCTCCATTCTTTTTGCGGCGAAGCCCACAGCTAAGAATATTTTTTTGAGGTAGATAGGTAAGTAGGTACCTATTCAGCTTGGCTCTCCTTTTTTACATGTACCTACCTACTTACCTATGTTTTTGGTGGCATATCATTAACTACTTTTTGTAAAGAAAACTAGGCCGGCATTATGATATCTGTACCTAATCTGCGCCTATGTATAGGAGGTATCTACCTACGTTATAGTATATGTTGCTGGGGAGCGCTTTTATAAAGATTTAGGTAGGTACCTATCTAGGTACTTCTGTTCCGTCCGTCCGTTCCGCCTGCTGCCTAGTCAAAACTTCAAATAGGTACCTTTGTGTGAATCGTGAACGGAAAAGTTTTAAAGTAGGTAGGTTCCTATGTCAATACACTCACACCATATCCCAAGGAGGGGTCGGCAGGGACACTCGTCTCACTAGACAAGTGTCCACGTTTCACTAAGCGTATGTATGTACCTAAATAACTTAAATAGGAAGTACCTATATATAAATAGGGTAGGTACTTAACAGATAGTTTGCAACCTGTAGCTATGGAATTCCAGGCCAGTTCTATCAAATGGCGCTGAGAGTACTCGGGCAGGGTATGATTATAAAGGCACGGATGTTTTTCCACTTCTTGAACAAATTTTATAGTATTCTGCTCCTCCATCTTGATCAATAAATTATGTAATATTTATTCTTCCCCAGTAGATAGTTTCTTACCAAAAGGTTCGAGCAAGCGTCGGCGACTGAATTGCTTATCGATATTTGCGTACGCGACGTCGCACGCAGGTCGAAACAAGATCGAGCGCTCGACCAGCCCCCATACTATTCAATCTGTATCGCTCGTCTTGTGAATGTACATGCGATGCGATATCGCGCGGTCGTACGACCGATATCGCTTGCTCATGCGGACACTCACGCAACTCTGCATACAATTTCAAAGGACTCGCGACGGTTTTGATATCTCACCGATATCGCTTATCGACGCAATTCTGTATCGAATCGCTTCATGGGGAAAGACGCTAAGACTACGCAACGGATTTTGAGACGGATTTGATTGGTAGGTGATTCTTGAGGAAGGTTTATATGTATGATACATAGGCATATTATCAGAAACACAATTAGCTAATAATAAAATAAAAGGCGAATTGTGGTCATTTTTTCTCTACAACACTTACCACTCAAACCAAACTTTTCCTATCCCGTCTAATTCTCTATTCTATTGAATGAAGTTCATAGTTAGAAAAAAAAACCGCCTGCAAATGGCGCCTCTGACTTCCCTGCTTTGTGATCAAAAAGCGTGAAGTGTTTGCTAATTTTTTTAGCAAAAAAAAACTCCCACTAAAAAAAACACGTTAAATAAATCACATCGACTCAGCAATATTCAATAAAGCGGACTTTGGTAGAAAAAAAATTCCTTAGCGGAATAAAATTTAAGGGTCGAATAGTCAATAGAGGCACATAAATTGACCAGTATGGTTCCGATTGCTTATTCTGTTCTAAGGTAATGCCTTTGGAAAGGAAAACATTACCGTTTGTCACTGGCAGTGAAGTAAATCCATATTTCCTGCCTCGGGTGGTGTTTTGTGCCGGTTTACTGAGATCGTGAGGTGCTTGTTTTTCGAACAGATTTATCATATTATATAAAACAAAATCGCCTTCCGCTGTCTCTCTCTATGATCTTTAAAACTACGCAACGGATTTTGATGCGATTTTCGATTTTAAGAGACAGATTGATTCTTGAAGAAGGTTTTAATCTAATCAATATAAACGGCTGGGTCGAAATGGTCTTGAATTACACGTGGAAGTCCAGGGAAGGTTTAAAAAATGTATTTCATCCAATAAACGAGGTACAAAGTTGACTTCCTATGGGAAAAAAAAGTTTGCCGGGACAGCTAGTTTGCAATATAAGTTCAAATGTATATGATAACAGAGAAACACTGTGTTTAATGTGTATTGACAAGTTGGCCGGGTCAGCTAGATAAAAAAAACAATAATCAGTACTCAAGTGTCGCTTGAGCTTTATACCGCGTGGATACCGGGCAACTGTTTCAGATCTTAGAACCGTTATTGGGCCCGTCAATATGAACAACTTTCGCTGTGGTTTCAATGTAAAAAAATAAAATTAAAATAAACACACTTCACGCCTTTTAATTTTAAAGCGGGGTAGGCAGAGGCACTTCCTAAAGCAAATGCCCACGGGGGTTCACACACCTTATGGTGTGCGGGTTTCATCACGATGTTGTCCTTCACCGTACAAGCATTGCGTTGCGTAGGTACATAAACTCTGAAAAATACTCCCATTGGTACACGTCCAGTAGCTGAACTCGAACCAGCGACCTCCCGGTTACAAGTCAAGTATCCGACCAACTGAACCACAGACGCTCTCTCGCTTTGGCTTCAATGTGGGGAAATTTAAAAAAATAAACCATCCCCGTACAAAATATCAGTTAAGACAAAAATAAAAATGAATATCCCCGAATGGTCGCCGTACCTAGTAAAAGTTTTTCATATTGACGAGCCCAACAACGTTTCTAAGACCATTGCTCGAGGTCCTTCTATACTCGGTATGTATTATATAGCAAACAGCAACAGTTTCGTATTACCCTCAATTACTCGGTATACGGTCGGCCGCCATCTTCAGATCCCGTTTCAACTATTTCTTCTTGGAACTGCGGATGAAGTGGTCATTTTATGAAGTGCTCTGATGAAGAGATACTCGGAATGATGTTTGTGTTAGTTCGTATGACAAGTGGTTTATGCTTCACGGTTGTTTACTTCAAATCTGTTAATATATATATACACTTCACGCCTTTAATCCCAAAGAGGGGTAGGCAGAGGCACTTGCTAAAGCAAGTACCCACGGTTCACCAAACGTATTTAACCCAACGTGACAGGGAGTGAGCCCATCGAAATCTGTTAATAGTAATTTCACGTTTAACGGGCTCTAAGGGATCTGGTAATAAAAATGGAATGCCATATTGTATTATTGGCATTCCATCTTTAAATGTATATCTTTATGAAAGACACCTCACCCCGCACGCCACCTCGCACGACACGGCAAGACACCTTTCAACCCCATTGAACTCAGCAAGTATGTTTCTAGTCATGTCAGCCCACTGCTGGATATAGGCCGACCACGACGATCGGTCCTGTGTATTTGTCGTAGGATAAATAACCTAACCATTAAAATATTAGTGTAAGACGTTTATATAACGTAGGCATTGACATAAGATATGTACATAATTAAAAATATATATATAAAAAGGTTCCCAACATCGTCCCCCCCGAATGCAAATTTAAAAAAAAAACCTGATTTTAAATGTGCGTGTCTTGCCCTTTCATTTGATACCCCTCTTGAACATATTTGTAGAGTCGACTTTTTTTCCCCACTTTCAACCCTCATAAAACTTTAGAACAAATTATCCAATTTTAATTTAATTAATTAACATTAATTCAAGTTACATTTTTAATTCCCACTTTCAACCCCCATAACTTTTGAGTGGGTGACAGATATCGATCAAACATAGCTAAGAACACGCTCGATCAAATGAGCTTTCAAACAATCAAAACCGCATTAAAATCGGTTCATTCGTTTAGGAGCTACGATGCCACAGACAGACACACAGATACACACGTCAAACTTATAACACCGTCTTTTTGCGTCGGGGGTTAAAAATACAACAACATGAATCTAGCGTGTAGGTGTAAGACTATTTGGAGCAAAAGATAACGTTTCAGTTATTCCAAGTCGTCATAAATGTACAGAACTAAGTATATGTCTCGATGGAAATAGGTACACCGCCCTACATTAGTTGTAGGATAGTTATTAAATTGTCATACACGGATATATTTACATAGATCAATATTTCATCAGTTTTTTTTTCATAAATCACCTTTCTTTATGTAGGTGTTTATACTTAATTATTATGTTCTATTTTAATCTTTAGTACTAGGTTAGTAGGTACTTTTCGTTCAGATAGCAACAGTCACTACCCAATTAGTCTGTCTGTAAAGATCTATTATCTTTAAATTAGGTTACCTTGAAGAAATCTCTAAGCGATAAAGTAGTCTTTTGCAATGTACCATTGTCAAATTTACTTTTTGTAATGTATAGTGTGACTAAACGCATTATTCTCTAAAAATAAATTTAGTGTTTAAAAAGCTGATCGGCAAAAGTTGTTTTGCGAATATACATTATTAACAGTGTTTTTATGCTAATATATAACCTTCCGCTAAAATCACTTTATCTTTAAAGAAAACCGCATCATAATCCGTTGCGTTGTTTTAAAGATCTAAAGGACAGACAGCGGGAGGCGACTTTATTTTATACTGTGTATTGATATGACTAGGCCATATTAGCCGTAGAACCGATGACCGTTGGGGAAAACGAGTTCTCGAGTGGAGACCGCGTCTCGGCAAAAGGAGTGTAGGACGCCCTCAGGCAAGGTGGACTGATGATATACGCAAGATGGCTGGCAGAAGCTGGATGCGAGAAGCCGAAAACAGATCACAGTGGCGTGCAATTGGAGAAGCCTATGTCCTTCCTACAACATTTTCGCATTGAGTCCGCACGTAAAATATCTATTTAGTTACCTAAATCACAAATGTAATATCATATTTTGTACATAATTGTGTTGTAACAAAGCGAAAACACTATTTATAATAGGGGATAAAAGGCTCGTTACAAAATCACTATATTCAACGTACATATTTCCTTCTATTTTGATAACACACTAATGAGGTGTACATTACATAGCGAAATAAAACAACGTTATTATTGTTTAGATTTGCTGTATTTTTAACGTTTTGTTTGGAACTTATAACTGACCTGCAGAATGAAATGTAACATAAGAAATCTAATGGATGAACATTTCTTTAATATTACTCACTATCTGACCCAGCAAACGATGTTTTGCCACATGCATGTATTATACATATAAACTTTCCTCGAAAATCACTCTATCTAATAAAGAAAACCGCATCAAAATCCGTTGCATAGTTTTAAAGATCTAAGCATACATAGGGACAGACAGCGGGAGGCGACGTTGTTTTATACTATGCATTGATGATAGTAATATAACATACATTAAAGCTGGGTGCAGACACGTGTTACGTGCAATGCACTCTGTCATGTAACATAAAAAAATCTAGGTGTGGTCGTTACATGTAACGTTCGTAGTGGCGTCACGGTGGGATTACACTCGTTTAGACCCGCCTTTAAGCACTGACTCACTATACTACTTTTAGCCGAAAGCTAGTCTAGTCTGCTTATAAATGTGTTTTCGTACACACAGTGTTTTGTCCTTTTCTATCATTCGAGATATGTATTGTGCAAAATACAAAACAATTACTTAGAAAAAGAGAAAAGAGATTTTTTTTAAGAAACAAGGACACTGATGTTTTGGAAGCGATGTTATTTGTATGAAAACGTAAACCACGCGAGTGATATTGCGGGGATTCCAGTAAGTATTCAAATATTCCGTTCTGACAAACAATCGTAAGTTTAAAAAGTTGTCATCGACAAGTTTGTAGGTAGGTACTTTTTGGCATAAATTTCAAAAGCTAAAAGTTTGAAAGAACTAATCTTTTAAAAAAATAATGTTCGGTAACTTCCTTCATGGCTCGATTTCTTTTTCCTTTTTTTTTATAATAAAATTATGAATTGCTCTAAAGAAGGTCACACTTTTCCACATAATTGGCGAGTGTTCGCCAGAACCCATCTGTCAAAGTGATACTTGTACGAAATATGAGTATTTTATTGGCCGTAAACTATTTTTATTACGCCTTAACCGTAACTTACTGAAAGGAATTATGCTGCGGCGGAGGAAGCACCGCGGTCTCGCCTGCTCTTGTTCCGATTTACCGTCATAAAGTTTGGCCGCTTTATGGATTAGTTTTCAGATAGTTCTTAAAAATATAGTGACTGATCTATGTTCCCGAGGTGTGCAGATTCACATATTAAATAAAATACTCACTCGTACGGATGGCTAGGCTCGTTCATCGTACAAATACAATTCAAATTCATGTCACAAGCCGTTGAGAGAAAAACTTCTATTTTAAAGGATTACCATCAGAACATAAAATGTTTCATTGATTTCAGTAAAAGTTTATAGTGTGGTGTGTACAATACATGGGTCTGAGGCACTAGGCCCACAAATAAATGGTTTTACGATGCGTAAAAATAAACATTCCGAAACGGAATAAATCATTCAATCTTCGGGGAAATCACATTTTCAATGCGGTTTCAGGTTTGATGGGTCTCTCCCAATCTTAGTATTGATTGAATGGAGTAAGTGCCGTTTCATTGTGTGGCTGTAGTAAAAGAGCGTCTAAAATTCCTTCTTGTAAGCGTTTCGCGACATAGTTTTACTACTAGCTTTAAAAAAAACCACCAGTTTTTCGATGGCGTGTGTGTATTTGATAGGTTCGATTTAATCTCGATGTAAAACGGAAGGAAATGTCCTCAACATCCAATAAATTCGATCAAGAGCTATGGGGACGTAAACACTTACTATAGAAAAGCTTTTCGTGATGAAAATTTTATGGAGCTTCTTGATTACGAATCAGATCCCGGGGAAAAAGATTTTCTATTTACATAGGTTGTGTAAAGTTGATTGTGGCCAAGGAAATTTCAATTTTACGTTCATTTTGAGCGCACGATCACAAGGGTCCACTCGATGTTTCCAATTACAATAAACTAAGTATTTCAGAAGGTTCATAATTAATTAGCTTTTGCCTCTTGATTTCAAGGAAGGGATTACGTTTTTAGTTGCAGGAATATTCTGAAGAGGCCACTTGAAATCGAGAGCGCTCTGACTTCCCTTGAATTATAGATCGGAGCACAAAAAGATTGATTTATGAATGACTACTTACGATGAATGTTCCTAGTGTGACTCGCATACAGAATATGAAATGGCTGAAAGTTGTGTAATCTCTTTAGTTTGTGACTTTACTTGGGTACTTGTGTGGATTGTATGCCAGTTGTCTGTCACATTTGCTGTTATACACGTTCCATTTTGAAATTCTTTCTGCTCAGATTTTTGATTCGCCCCTAATTGACCGCAGTTTTAGAACTTATTTCTTCCGGCTTTATTTCCTGCTGTGAGAACAAAATCCCTTAAAAACATAGAGATAAATATTTTAAAGAAAATTTGGACAGCACTCCTCACTTAAGGTTTCTTATTCTTAACTTCTTAAAATTTAATTTTTGATGGTAAGTTAAATACGTCTAGATCTCTAATTTAAATTAAAAATAAACAAAATTTATTACTCTATTTATAACACGTTCTTTTATAAATTTCAACCACGTTTCAGGGCGTTCATTCTCAAAGAGTATTAATACTGTAATGGTTAAATACAAAAGTTACTGTTCGGAATAAATTAGAATAGTTATAGCTGTTTAAAAAGTTTACGGGGAGCAACTTCAGCTTGTAACTTGAGTTAAAGATCGAGGTGAAGAACTGGCGTAAGTGAACGGTGAAAGGTCTCAAGTGTTGATTCACTTCTCAATGAATTGTCGCTTCAAAGAATGAGTTGCTTGCAGTGCTCTCCAACTTTCATATTACTTGTTACTTATCTGTCCAGTTTCACATATTACTACGCTTCAAGACTGCAGCAGAAAGGGGGAGAAGACAAGATTGTAGCGATCTTTTAAAACCTGGAATATCGCTTTTTTTTCTCTTTTTTCACAGCTTACAGTGGAATAAATAAATACCTTTTTTTTAAACTGAAATTAGTTCAAGAAATTTTACCTACTAGTACATGTGAAAGTGGATGTATGTCCGAGCATGTCTTACTTTCACGGAAAAGATTGACTAACTTGACGAAACTTTACAGTAAATCTTTATATTTACAAGTTTTTCAATTTAATACATAGTCATAAACAACCAATTTTACCAGATCGGCTAGTGAATACAACATAACACAAAATTATTTCCTACTTATTATTTAATCGATATTAATATTTGTTATTCGGATATCGCAATTTTGTAACGAAGAACGTACCGATGTGAATTCTAATCTAATTACATTAGGGACTATTTTCGTTTGCTAGTTGATCTAGACAGTTTTGTCAGTTGAACATTGGTATTTGCTCACTTGATAACGTTGTAAGGTTACTGAATCCATATCTACAGGTCGTTGACTTAAGGGAAGATTGATTCGAAATCGATCGCAAGCATTTTTCTCATATTATATAATTCTCTGGCTTTTTTTATAGAAGTACTTTTTTTCGGAATTCAAAACTACAATAGCAATTGTACCGATTAAAATATTAGGTAAAGTTACTTTATCGTTAACAAGATAAAGATTTTGTAATGAATTGGTACAATCGTCAGAGCGATCAAAGATATTTTACTAGCTGTCCCGGCAAACATTTGTTTTGCCATAATAAGTTGCCTATGTACACCGTGTATTGGGAGAAATACAACTGGTAGATGCATAAACAATAGATAGTAGCCGATTCTCAGACCTACTAAATACGTATATACAGTTTGGTAAAAATCGGTAAAGCCGTTTCCGAGGAGCACGGTAACTAACTTGTGACATGAAAAAAAAAATACACTTCACGCCTTTTAATCCCAAAGCGGGGTAGGCAGAGGCACTTGCTAAAGCAAATGCCCCCGGTTCCCCAAGCGTATTTAACCCAACGTGACAGGGGGTGAGCCCATCGCCGTTATAGGGTTCACACACTTGTGGTGTGCGGGTTTCATCACGATGTTGTCCTTCACCGTACGAGCGTTGCGTTGCGTACATAGGCTCTGAAAAAGAGATGGACATTTTATATATTAGATAAATTTAAATATTTATTTACTTACATCTACGATCAGTATTTAGCCAATAACAGCTGATGGCGAGAGCCACGAGCTCTTGTAGGTATGGTCGGCCAAGAAAGTGGTCTATCAGTTTTGACGACACTTCCTAAATAACATTTAGTATCACTAAAACATCAATCAGGTACAGTTGCTATATTGTGACAAGTAATAAAATGAACCTTAATGTCTGAGACATATGCGTTACAACTTTAGGGTGGTCGACCAGGAGGCCAAGTCTGTTGGGCTCTCGTAGTTGCATCGCTCTGGCATCGTAGCGGTAAACTATGTGCATCGCTGCTTTACTACGTGAAGTGAAAGTAACGAAATCGTTTGCCAGAGCGATGCAACTACCATAGGGTAGTAGACTTAGGCCCCAGATTCTTGGCCGACTGTACCTCACTACATTTCAAAACGTTATGTTATACAGGACTCATACCAAAAAAGCAAAACCTATCCCGCTTTTGGTATCCCGAAGCTTTAAATAAAAAGCGCATGATATGTTAACACTCTAGTACCAGATCAGTATATCAGCCTTACCCATTTACTTGTGTCAACAACGCTTGTTTGTATTGGGTAGCGCACTCATTCGGTATTTGCATGAATGACATTCCCACACGAAAATGGCCCGGTATTTCATACCATTCCTTTACTGACTAGGCTCAAAAAGCAATGGACACTTTATTCTTTTTAACTGCCACAGTACCGTGGTATTTTTTGCGCACGTGACGTGTTTTGCTTTTAAATAACCGTTAGCCTTTTTGTAGATTTCGGGTACCTATATTTTTTTTGCGAATGCATTTTTAACTAAAAATATGGAGCTGGATAAATGGAGAGGGTCAGCAAAGTGTCTGCGATCTGTGATTTAAACCATCGTAAGGGTACTAACCAATGTCTTAACGCAAATTTTGTAGTATTTTTGGTTCTAAGGAAAAATACATTTCACGCGTACCGGGACTACCCCGCTCTCATAGCGTGAATAACTTCAATTTATTTCAATAACAATTATAAAGAGTAGGTATTCTAAGCAAATCTTAAGTTTTAATGGCAGATTTTAAGATCAGCTGAAAGTTGTATGTCAAGTAGAAATTAATTGGAACGTGCAAAAACTTCAACGTCACCTATGAATGAAAGGAGTACTTAAAAGGATCGAGATGTTTTTTTTAGTACATTCAAGTGGCACACTAAGAAAGGTCCAAATATGCTTTCTGCTTAGTCACTTTTTTTGATCTGCAGACAGCTGCTGTGGGTAGGTAGGTACTACGTTTTATACAAATATTCACCTTAAGCACATGTAAGTAGAGCTTATTTCCCTGTTAGAGAATAAGATTTTTTTCTAATAATCTTTTCTTCGTTAATATTCAAATAACGGTTCTTTTCGAGCCTCTGCCACCCCCCTTTGGGAGTAAAAGGTGCGAGTGTATTTACTTATTTTAATGACTCGAATTCAGTACAATAATGTTTAATCCTTTGTTACGCCAAATTCTCATTTTGTGGAAGAAAAGCGACCACTTAAAAGCGACAGAAACAAGCAATTCACAAAGTTCCCCTGGCTCCGTTATCTTTACGGTGTAAAAACCAAGATTTTACGATGCAATATCTATGAACGTTTCTACCTTAAATATCAGAATATTCCGCAAAACTCGGTTAAAAACTGCCCTTATCCGATCATCAAATTTAACTGCTTCTTCACTCGAGGGTTCCCGGGACCTTTGTTCAAGGCAAATGCTTTTTTCCAACCCCGAGGCGAAGAGACGCAACCAAAAAAAAATTGGCTTCCATTTCTGTAAGGAAGTTGTGTTTTTTGGTAGAAGTACTCGAGCAATCAAAAAGGTATTCTGCAGTGGTTTCATTTTAATCTTCCAGTTTGGGGTATGATACAACGAAATAAAATTACTAATAATGTGAAATAGTCATTTTAAATCTTTCTTTTACGAGCACAAATGATCGATCTTGTTTCAAACTTTCAAATTAAGAATTGTCCATTCGTGATGTATTTTTTGCTTTTTTTCACTATTGTGTCGTAAACGCAAAAAAGGAGGTTGTATACTTACATCCCGGTTGCACAAACCTCATCGTTCAAGCATGTCTTAAAAGGATAATATCAATAAAATGAAATTCTTTGTTGCAGGTAAGGAACTCGATGCGTCACCACGCTGATGCACACCTCTGGAATGCACGCCTGCTGAACTACAAAGCAAATTGGTCCTTATAATCAAGTGGTATACACCATTCTCGTTAAAATCGTTTTCAAGAAACCCGGTGAGACTCCTTCAAAAGAATTCCAATTCTAAACTCGTCGTACTTAGGTGACTTTTTGTATGCAGGCATGGTGAGTCGTTCCGTTACAAGGTATTGTAGACTCAATTGTAAGTTGGTTTAGGTTGAATTCGGATTGCAGTGGAAATTAAATGAGGTCTAGAAAATGTAAAGGCTGTGATTTGAACCTTGTAGTTTGATATCGTGTTTGTGGTAATGATAAACTGCGTAGGTAGTTTAGTTTGTATTTTGTGGTAGGATACTGTACGTATGTATTCATTTTGCTTATTTAATGTACTTTAAAGAGAAAATGTATTTATTGTTGCTGAAGCTAGCGTTACTTTTAGTAGGGCCATAAGTACCTCTGTTCTGTAATCTGAGTATGTTTTATCTCTTTTACACGTACTTTATTAACGGGATCGATAAATAAAAAGTGAGTAACTCCACGCGGTACTACTAGTCATTTATAAAGCTGATTTCTTTACGGCCAGTACGTGTATGATTTGAATGTTTAATTAAATATTCTATTCAAACACTTATTTCATTCCTTTTTAGGGTGTGTACACATTGTTCTATAATAACACTGGTAATATTTGGGCTTCGTTTAAAACTTTGGCGAACATTACAATAGTTCTATAAGCGAATTACAACAAGTTTGTATCAACATTGAATATTAATATCTTTATCTAAAAGTCTGTGCCAGTTATACCGTTATTTCACGTCTATTAAAAAGGGTTATTTACGTACAACTGCCATGTTTTGCATTCAGTTGAGTTTGGTATAACTTAGGAAATAAACCGTGTTATTTGTAATTTTAATTTAGGTTTTGCTGAAATCATAGGTAGGTACAACCTACCTGGAAAAAATCGTTGTAATGTGGTTTTAGTATTTATATTTATTATCTTAGCATTTTCTTGCTAATTATTTTTTGCATTTAAAAAAATTACGTTTCAACTCTATCTCGGGAATCCATTGGTAAGCTACGACCCTTAGCCACTTTTGATTAGCTCATAGCCTTTTTTTTAAATTGACAGAACCTTAATTTTTCTGCCAACACAACCGTCTGGAGTCTTTTGCCATTTTGGCACCTTTGAATCTAGAAAACCCTACGTTTCAAATCTTACTTATTCAGCTGTACTAACAAGCTGCTGAAAAAGGAGAAAGGAAATAGGTACCATATAATGTACTAATAATATCCTTTCAGGTACGCAAAAACACAACTTCGAACAATAGAGAAAAAAAAAACTTACCTTTGAACGACTTTTCTACCACATAGTACTAAAAGAATAACCAAGTAAAAAAATACATTTCAGCAGAAATATGTGAGTAACAGCACGGTACAAAGGAATTGTTGCTTGTGTTATACATGTGACCTATATTTAGGTTTATGTGGCAAATAATACTAATGCTATTGCATGCAGGACTTCAATCGAAGGTTGTTTTATGGCTATAGGTTCGTATCGGAATCTACTGTTTCAGCCATTGGCCCAGTTATCAAGTACCTTGGAACCTTACGTTATTGCGTCTCTGGTAGAGTAGTTCTGTGCATAATACCATGTTTTGGAATAGAGTCCTGCTATATAGACGTGTACCAATTTGTACAGTATAGTGTACAGAAAAGGATTATATAATGTGGAAGTTTGTTTTTATTGTAGTATTTTTTGTGGCGATTGTAAATATATATCTGCTGAGCCATGTCACAATAGAAGGGTTTTCATGTAATGACCATTATTCAATATTCCTTCGCATCCCGTATATTGGCTTCAGCGCCGTCTGATAGACAGCTATTTTTATTATTTCAACGCCCTCAACTGTAACAAGGTGTAATATTATCAGCATATATAGCAATAATTCATGTATACCTTTTACAACTACATAATTCTATAAATTTAAAAATAAACCTTTCAAACTGTGATATTTCACTCGTCATCTTCCCAGTAAAGTTTTACTAAAAAATCCACTCAAGTTGATATAAAGTAACATATGCTCGGGCACTAAGACAGCTTGTGCATTTCGCTCAACATTGTCTCACTCAAAAGCAACAGGTGTGAAAAGGACGCATTCAGTCAGAAGCCCTCAAAATGAATGAGCATTCGGTTGCGTCTGGCGGGGTTTTTATTTAGTTTTTTTCTTTTTTTTTCTTTCGAGACCATCTGGCCTACTCTACCAATGAGGTCGAACGTTCGTATATTACAACCTTCGTAGAGGTTTCGGTTTTGTTCAACGCACCTGCGTTTTGGCAGTCTACGCATATCCAATGAGCATACTTTGGTGTTGCCTAAAGAGACTGGGATCCGAGTTCTTCGAGATGTTTATATCAAGAAGTTTGTTTCGCATTCGAAATTCGTAATATAAAAAAGAAAATTCTGCGGTTGCGGTGCGTAAGCTGTTTCGGATTATTGTAATAAGATTATGGTACAAAGTATCTACTTGTATAGTAGTAGGTACACTGTATAAATCACTTTTAGCCGAACAACATTTCAATTTATTTATGGTGTTTTTCATCGCTCAGATTATGCCTATCTACCCACTTAATCTTAGTTGTTTGAAAGTTAAATTAATGTTGCGCTTATTTACAAAACCTAGTGTCTTAGTGTCGGTTTTATCGCCGGATGAAACAAAACGCCGATTTGTAAACAAATTTTAATAGTTCTCGGAACTTCATAAGTATTTCTTTGAAGTGTGCTATTAGTAGGCAAATACCTATTACCAAATGCCCTGTAGTAGAATGGTGTACTTGAAACATTAAACCAAAAAGAATCGACTCCAACCAGTAAAAACTTAACTTAACAATATGTTTTCATGATGACAATTGAAACAAAAATCACCAGTTTTTAATAATATAAATTACTAGCTGTCCCGGCAAACATTTGTTTTGCCGTAATTAGTTACCCCGTGTATTGGAAGAAATACAACTGGTAGAAGTTTAAAAAATAGATAGTAGCCGATTCTCAGACCTACTGAATACGCATACAAAATTTGGTAAAAATCGGTCAAGCCGTTTCGGAGGAGTATGGCAACGAAAACTGTGACACGAGAATTTTATATATTAGACTAGCTGTCCCGGCAAACATTTGTTTTGCCATAATAAGTTGCCTTTGTACACCGTGTATTGGGAAAAATACAACTGGTAGATGCATGAAAAATAGATAGTAGCCGATTCTCAGACCTACTGAATACGTGTATAAAATTTGGTCAAAATCGGTAAAGCCGTTTCGGAGGAGTATGGCAACGAAAACTGTGACACGAGAATTTTATATATTAGATTACCAAAATCCTTGCACTCCGTAAAATTTCTGAAATAACATAATAAAAAGTAGGTTGTAAAACGTTGTTAATTCTAATAATATTTTTAAAGAAAGTTACTTTTTTACTTAGAAAGCCTACTTCTCACATCTTTTATATAAAAATCAATGCCACTTTTCGTTGTCATGTTATAACTTCGGGACGGGTGGACCGATTTCGCTAATTGTTCCTTTGTTGTGCTTATTAATGAGAGTAGAAGGTTCTTATGAAAGAAAAAAAATGACATCCACTGCTGGGCACAGGCCACCCTGCATATTCATATTAATAGTTAAGACAGGACAACGTCTGTCGACTCCACAAGTCTATTATATAAAATTCAAAGCCACTTTTCGTTGTCATTCCATAACTCCGGAACGGGTGGACCGATTTCGCTAATTATTTCTTTGTTGTGCTTATTAATGACAGCAGAAGGTTCGGAAGGAAGGAAGTTAGGAAGTTAAGACAGGACAACGTCTGTCGAGTCCACTAGTGATATATAAAAAAAAATACGATTACACTACACAGATCGTAGAGTTCTTGACTATCTCTCTGAGATTTTAGTTTTCTTTGTTGTAAAGTTTTCACCTTCTAAGGTGCCGGTGCCTGAAAGATTTAATCTTCTTAATAGCTTGATCACTTTATTACATTGGACCGAGCTAAAACAATTAGCCCCTTAAGCCCTAGATCCAGAAACGTGTAAAGTCTACGACGAAAATCTTTACGCTTTCCATTAATTTAGGTCACAGAGCATTTTCTTCACTTAGCTTAAGTTAGACCCACGTTAGACCTTATATAGTAATAATAAATGAGACAGTTTTAATGTACCTTCATCATAATCTGGAATACTAAATGAAATATGGGATATTACCGTTACAAAATGGAGTAATATTTTGCGGATTAGTAGTGGTCATTTTGCTCGCAAAATGTTATGGATTCGTGTTGATTGTTATAATTTTCTATGAAATTATGAACAAGTTTACAAACGTAGGTCACTTCTAATCTGGCAATGGGGTTGAATAAATCTAATATATAAAATTCTCGTGTCACAGTTTTCGTTGCCATACTCCTCCGAAACGGCTTTACCGATTTTTACCAAATTTCATATGCGTAGTCAGTAGGTATGAGAATCGGCTACTATCTATTTTTTATGGATCTCCCAGTTGTATTTCTCCCAATACACGGGGTACAAAGGCAACTTATTATGGCAAAACAAATGTTTGCCGGGACAGCTAGTTAATATATATTATTTATTGCACACTGCACATTAAAAAAATAAGGAAAAAGAACCGTCTCCATCCAGTACTAGTCGCCCCTACAATTTTTTCAAGTACAAATCTTACATACATACACTTCACGCCTGTCTCCCAGAGGGGTAGGCAGAGACTACAGATCTCTATTTGTCTCGGTCCTGACATACCCCTTTCGCTTCATCTACATTTATACATCTTTTCATACATGACCTCCGGTTTCAAGTACTTTTTACGCCACCTTCGGCCAGGACACTAATCTGGTCAATATATGTCCTTCTGGGGCGACCTCTACTTACCCGGCCCATTACATCACCCATATAAATCTCTTTCGTCAATCGACTTTCATCCATTCTCTCCATATGCCCAAACCACCCAAGCATGCCCTTTTCAATCTAGGTCACTACATCTTCCTACATTTTTTCAAGTTCCTCTCGATTTATCTTTTCACCATGACCATTATCAAACCCTGATTTCGGTTATTTCTTTTATGAACCGATTTTGATGATTATTTGATTTTTGTTGGAAAGAAGATATTTCAAAGGTGGTCCATTGATAAGGAAGTCAGTTGGTGGCAGACCAGATAAATCAAGGGCTACTTTGTAGGTAGTGCTTGAAGTCGGTTCTTTGCTCTTAAAAAATATTTTTATAATTTGTGTCCTGTACAATACGGATGTTTCCTGTACATGTCTGATTGTATCACACTCTGACACCCAGCTGAAGAACGTGACAATCGTAACTTGAGCTTTCCACGCAACTGCGTCTCACTTTTATGCGACGCAATAAAATTTACGTCTACCCGACATATTTTCGCACGGGATTTTGACCTCAGTCTCTTACGTAGAAAGTTTTAATATACCGTACCAGTGTTTGTGGAATAAGTTGTCCCTATTCTGGTCACGTTTTCGTCCAGTTTGGGGAGTCAATCATTGTGTTAGTAGCAAAAAAAAAACAGTGGGCTGAACGAAACAAGAAGATTTCGGTCCTTTGGGACTTGTTTGGCTGATTTTAAAACAGCTTGTTTAGTTTTCTTTGGTGTCATTTTGTTCATACATGTAACTATGACATTTTAGTGAGAAATCCCTGAGACTTGTTCAGCTATAGAGGCAAGTAGGGACGATCCGGTTGTACCATCAAGTAGACAACTGACCAATTATATATTTTCATGATTCTAACACCGCCGTCTTCTGCAGACCTGTATCCATAAAAAATGACATCGTCATGAGCTTTTCGCGAACCATTCAGCCAAACAACAACGTGCCCTTTGGACGAAGAACCCACAAAGAAAGCATGCTTTCGAGAGGCTCGTTGTAAAAAACTCCACCATGTCTTTGATGATTCTG